>JANIWX010000050.1:0-73786 GCA_030705205.1 Huiozyma sinensis
TTCATATACCAGAGAACCAGAGAACTATTACCATTATAATAGTCTTAATATAGTCATCCCGCATAACGGATACTATAGCACACCATTTACTGTAGGGTGGTGGAACCTGAGCCAGACGTGGGGAAGACAAATTGAACCAAGCCAGTCATCATGTTCCGGCGCCCGTATGATGTGTCTTTCACTTTTTTTTGGCTTTGCTGTTTTGTTGTTGTACATACCTGAAAATATAACAAGACTTGAACAACAAAATGAAAAAACATTATTATCATCTACTCGGCTCCATAACTTGATAGTAATAAGAAAAAAAACGTATTTGATTCCACTACTTACATCTTCAAAAATGTGCTGTCGCCTGCGATACATGTGATTTGAATTCTCACTGATAATAAAAGTTGATTAAAATAATGTATATTTGTATTCAGCGCGGCGTTGTCCTATGCGGAATCATACAAACATTACTATGAACAACGGTAGAGATGATTATGTAAGGCCAGCTTTTTCACAGAGTTGGTAAAACAAAGTTGATTTATCCGCTAGAAGGGAAGCGGGAGAATCAAATTCTTTAACCTCACCTTGTTCCAAAACCAATATTCTGTCACTGTCCAGCACGGTATCAATTCTATGCGCAATAGTAATTATTGTTCTATCACTGAACGATTCCCTGATTGTTGCCTGGATAATTTTGTCCGTTTCGACGTCCACGGAAGCAGTAGCCTCATCTAATACCAATATTTTTGACCTATTCAAAAGTGCACGAGCCAGGCATAGTAATTGCCTTTGTCCGACGGATAGACTGGATCCACTCTCCTTAATTCCCAGTTCCAAGTAGTCGCTTAAAGACAACTCACTTCCACTCTCTTCCATTAATTTCTTCAAATGCGGCTTCAAATGGGACAAGGTGATAGCGGTGTCCAATTCTTCATCAGAAAACATATTGAACGGATCTAGGTTTGAACGAACTGTTCCTTCAAAGGCTTGTGCATCTTGAGGAATAATAGCCAGATGACTTCTAAGATCGGATATCCCAATTTTTGATATATCCATACCATCAATAATTATAGTACCCTCAATTGGCTCCAGCAGACGAAACAAAGCTAACGTGAGGGTGGATTTTCCTGCACCTGTTCTTCCCACTATACCAACTTTTTCACCAGGATTGATGTTTATGCTGATATTTTTCAAGACAGGATCAAGATTTGCCCTGTACCGTGTCGAATAGTTTTTGAACTGAATGGCACCCTTGGAGGGCCAATTGCTTGCAGGCCGATAGTCGTCAACAATTTGCTCAGCCTCACTTGGTAACTCACAATATTCCATTATTCTCTCAACAGAAACAATGCCCGTCTCAATCATCACAGATGATCTCACAATCCATGTTAAAGATGTGGTGACCTGAAGAACGTAGCTCATCAATAAACCAACCATACCTGCTGTTAACGGCTTGTTTGAGGATATGGTAGACAGAGATAACATCCCTGTAATTAGCACCATGAATGCACCGATAGTCTGTAAACGTATCGACAACCACCTATTCGTCGATCTGTAGTCGAAAACACAGTTTATGTTGAACTGCACTCTTTCGTTGTTCAGATATTTGAACATAGAAAAGTGCTTGTAGGCTCTGATAACGGCCAGCCCGCCCAAACTCTCACCTACGAGAGACATGATTGGGGAGTAAGAAATACTCGTCATTCTTTTCAGCTCTCTGGACTGCACAATGAATAATTTCTGGTAGTAAATGTAGATAACCATCAAAAACAAACAGAAAACTAAGAACAAAGGCATTGAAATAGTAATCAGTATGACAGTGATCAGGTAACTGAAGATTGATTTGAAAAAAACCATAAACACCATTTGCAATGTCGAATCGACAGTGTCCATATCAGCAGAAAATCTGTTGAGTATGCGACCAATTGGTGTAGTTTCAAAAAATTGCATTGAGCTATAGACTATAGCGTGGGCCATATTGTCGTGAAGTTTCTTAGCTCCTCTAATAGTACAATATACCAAAAGAATAATCGTTCGCAAATTGTTAAACGCTGCAGAAGCAATACCAATTAGTGCGTAGATACCGACAAATTTCCAAACATCAATGTTTTTGTTATATTTCTGGTTGTATTCGGACCAATATTTTAACCAAAAAGTTTCTGCTAGGTCAAATAGCCTTGACAAAATCAAGAATAAGAAGAACAAAACAACGCCCGTTATTCCACAGGCCTTTGCGTAGGTGATGTAAACAGACCATTTTACTTTACCCACTGCAGTTGCTTCGGCATTTGAAGTGTTCGCGCTATCGCCTTTGTCCTTCTGCACAAAGGGGTGGGGCCTCAGTGTTACCAATGATGCTCTTCTTGAGTCAACCTCTACCGCAATAGGATCAATAGCATCTTCTATATCTTGAAATTCTGCCCCTTTTATAAAAGATGCAGAAGATTTAATCTCTGAAGAGGTCGATGATTGCAATTCTAGACTACCAAATTTCGCTCTAAATTCCTTTAGCAGCTTATACAGAACAGGTTTCACATCATTATCCTCAATTGCTTCCGCGTATGTGCTTTCTTCGATAATACGCCCATCCTGCAGGACATATATCCTATCAGAGTGTTCCAATACAGAAATGTCATTGGTCGTTAGAATTATGGCTTTATTTTTCAGCAAACCAGTATCCGAGTCCAAAACCTGGTGGATGATGCTTTTACGGACACCCGCATCAACAGCAGACAATACATCATCCAGCAAATAAATATCAGAACGCGAATAGACCGCTCTAGCAAGAGATAATCTTGCCTTTTGCCCCCCAGACAAAGTGATACCTTTTTCGCCTACCAATGTGTTATCACCATCTGGCAGAATCTTAAAATCGGGTCGCAGTTCGCAAGCCTTGACTGTCAGATTGTAAAAAGTTTCATCGTATCTATGTCCGAAAAGTATATTTTCCTTGATTGAATCATTCATAATCCAGGCTTCTTGAGGACAGTAGGCAACAGATTCACCTCTAATTATCAGCTTAGGTGGAATTGCTTTCTGCGAACCGCTTGTACAAGGTAACTGCCCTAATATTGCCTTCAGTAATGTTGTCTTACCAGCACCTACTCTGCCTACCACACAGGTTAAAACATTCTTTTTTGCCTGAAAGGAATCTATATCTTTCAATGCAACCACCGTTGACCCAATAGATGCCTCTTCGTCGGTACCATCGCCTGTTTGGAGGCTAGCTTTAGATTTCCAAAGAAATGTGGCGTTGAGTATTTCGACTGCAAATGGAGACTCATCGTGCTTGTCAGCTATTTCCTCAATGAATGACCTGTCCAGCTCTTCACCTAAAAGAAATTTTTTCACTCTTCCTATTGAGACATTGGTCTCAATAATTTGGCTTATTGTAGCTGGGATTGTGTATATGGCGTCGTTCAGTATATTGAACAGGGACAAAGAAGGAAATACTAGCTCCGGAGTTAGTGGATTGTCGGTTATGAGAGAGTAGATTGCAAAGGTAGAGCAGGTAACTACCAAGGGCACGCAGTTCCAGGCAAAGTAAATTAGATTTGTCGCAATTCCAATTTTTTTTAAGTTTGCCAGCTCTAGATCATTACGGATATGACTCAATCTCTTTAACATAGGCTTCTCCCATGCATATAATTTTATAGATTTCATTGAGTTTAGCATTTCACTAGTAGTTTTGATTCTTGCGTCATTGTATTGCATTTTAGTCTTGAACAAACCCTTAACCTTCCTTGAAAGCATTGCATTAATTGGCATCATGATAAACATTGGGATGAGACCACCTATCGTTGCCTTGCCTAGTAATAGATATAAAGAGATCAGTACAATTACCATCTGGATGGGTGCACCGATGATGGACTGTGCATTTTCGAAGAATCTCTGAATTTTGAGTACATCAACCGAGATATAGTTCAAAATATCCCCCGTTGAAAACTCCTCCTTTGCTGCATGCGATAGCTTCAGACTCTTTCTGTAAATCATTGTAGAAAGAGAACCTCTAATTCCCAAACCAACTTGAAAAATTGTGATGTAAAACTGATTGCCCAAGAGTGTCGAAATCACATTAGTCAAAAAGAGGGCAATTGCAATAAATACACCGTGTAGTATTGGATATGTTGAAACCACGTTTGGGTTGAAACGTATTATGAATAGCCTCAAAAATTGGGGTTCTAGAATTGTCAAAAGGTCCTTTAAAGTTTCAAATGTAAACGCAAAAACAATACTCAACGCAAAGGTCCGCCACAAGGCGGTGAATAGAGAGAACTTGTTTTCCCATTTTTGTACCTCCCAGTTTTTCTCCACCTCCTTACAAATACTGGCAATATCCAGGTCGACGGGGGGTAGTGGAAGGTTATTCGGGTCTCTCAGTTTGTTGTTGTGGTATGTCTCCATAATCAATTCATTCATCCAAGTGAAAGTGAGGTTGGCAAAGACATGTACTGTTGGGAACCAACCCTTCTCCTTATAATACGCCTTTATTTGCTCCGCTGGTTCGAACAAGCAGACATCGTATAAGAAAATATTGAATGCATTTAGAAGTAATGCAACCTCCAGTACAGACGATAGTGCACCATGAGTTACATTATATGCTTCATCTGGATAGTGGAAGTATTTCTGCAGTACTTGGAAACCTAGCAGAATTATTTGGAATAAATAATAAAATAGCTGATTCCCAATGGAACATATGCTTTTAAAATATTGCAAGTACTGTGTGGGGAACGAAATTATCAGTACAAACGTCAAGTTCGATATGATATTGTACTTTAAAACAGACGGGGTGGATTGTACACTGCTTACAAGGACCAGTTGGCACAGTAAAAGAACAAACTGTAAACTAATCGACGACAAGTGAAGCAGGTGTCTCTTGGGAACCACCGTTGGTACCAGTATCTTATCTGCCAAATTTCGAGGTGCCTTATCACTTCGCCACAACTGGATAAGTTGAACGGCACCAACCGCTAAGAAAAACAGGGCTTGGCCCATCGACACCATTGACAGAAAACATGGATTTAAGGCGTTAACGGTATTATCTATGTACGGTTTGAACCCATAAGGGCAACCCGTCGTATTAGTGAAGTATACCACTGTATTCATGCTTGTGCGACAGACCCCAGAGCGAACGTTGGATTCTTCTACACGTTATATGCGATGAGCCCAAACTATCAAACTGCATTGTATATGCCCATCTTTATATATATTTTTCATGTATTTCTCCCTTTGTCATCCGCTCCCTCAAAAGCCATTCTGAAGTATTATCGTGAACGACGAGTAAAGTCTCTTTTTGCTCTTTAGTGGTAGAACTTATCCGAGTCGAGTTCATCCAGAACTGTACGCCTCCCGTGTTACAGTGTTCTATCAAAAGTGCAAATGACTTTGGAGTTCTAATAAATAAATATACATGACAGGAGAGAGGAAACAGGGAACAATTATCGTTGAAATAAATAAATAAATAAGAGGTTTTCGTTGAATGCTTAAGAGTGTCGACGGGGACTCTCCAACTAAGAGATTTACTGTACCTTGTCCTGCTTGATCTTGTTTAGAGCAGAGCCAGCCTTGAACCATTCTATTTGTTCCTCGTTGAAAGTATGGGTCAACTCGACGTCGAAGGCTGAACCGTTCTTTGGATGGACAACCATCTTGACGTTCTTACCTGGAGCAAGATCTTTCAAGCCAACAATGTCGATTCTGTCATCTGGACTGATCTTGTCGTAGTCAGCAGGGTTTTTGAAGTTCAATGGCAACAAACCTTGCTTCTTCAAGTTAGTCTCGTGAATACGGGCGAACGATTTGGTGATGATGGCAAAGGCACCCAAGAATCTTGGTTCCAAAGCAGCGTGTTCACGGGAGGAACCTTCACCAAAGTTCTCATCACCAATGACAACCCACTTGATCCCCTGGTCTCTGTAGTCTCTGGCGGTGTCTGGGACACCCTTGTATTCACCAGTGTAAACGTTTCTGACGGAGTTGGCCTTCTTGTTTTCAGCGTTGATGGCACCAATCATGTAGTTGTTGGAGATGTTTTCCAAATGGCCTCTGTACTTCAACCATGGACCAGCCATAGAAATGTGGTCGGTGGTTGTCTTACCTAGGGCTTTAATCAAGATTGGCATGTCCAGGGCATCCTTACCATTCCAGGCCTCGAAGGGAGTCAACAATTGTAGACGGTCAGACGTTGGAGAGACCATTACCTCTACGGAGGAACGATCCTTTGGTGGTGCTTGGTACGTGTTTTCACCAGGGTCGTAACCGCGTTCTGGCAAACCGTTACCGAATGGCGCCTTCAATTTGAACTCTTTGCCGTCTTTGCCCTTCAAAGTGTCCGTGATAGGGTTGAATCTCAAGTCACCGGCAATAGCCATGGCGGTGACGACCTCTGGGGAGGCGACAAAGGCGTGCGTGTCTGGGTTACCGTCGTTTCTGGAGGTGAAGTTTCTGTTGTAAGACGAGACGATGGTGTTCTTGTCACCCTTCTTGATGTCCTGTCTGTCCCATTGGCCGATACATGGACCGCAGGCGTTGGCAAGCACGATACCGCCAAACTCTTGGAAGGTCTTCAGTTGTCCGTCACGTTCGATGGTGGCTCTGATCTGTTCGGAACCTGGAGTGACGGTGAAGATGGACTTGGCCTTCAAACCGTGCTCGGAGGCGTCCTTGATGATGGACGCTGAGCGAGACATGTCCTCGTATGAGGAGTTGGTACACGACCCGATCAAACCGACTTTGACCTCCAATGGCCAGTTGTTCTTGACGGCGACCTCCTTCATCTTGGAGATTGGAGTTGCCAGATCTGGCGTGAATGGCCCGTTGATGTATGGTTCCAAAGTAGCCAAGTCTAATTCGATAACTTCATCGTACTCACAGTTCTTGTCCGCTGACAGAAGGTCATCCTGGTACACTTTACCGAAATCGGCAATCTTGTTACGTTTTGTTGCGTTCAAGTAGTCTACCATGGACTTGTTGAAGGGGAACACTGAAGTGGTGGCACCGATCTCTGCCCCCATGTTACAGATGGTCCCCATACCTGTTGCTGAGAAAGTGTCGACACCTTCACCGAAGTACTCGACGATCTTCCCCGTACCACCTTTCACCGTGGTGATACCGGCCAGTTTCAAAATAATATCCTTTGGAGAGGTCCACCCGTTCATTCTGCCTGTCAACTTGACACCCAAGATCTTGGGGGCCTTCAATTCCCATGGCAGGTCAGACATGACGTCGACAGCGTCAGCACCACCGACACCGATGGCCAGTTGGCCCAACCCACCGGCGTTTGGAGTGTGCGAGTCAGTACCGATAATTAGAGCACCTGGGAACGCGTAGTTTTCAAGCACGATCTGATGGATAATACCGGACCCTGGTTTCCAAAACCCGATGTTGTACTTCGCTGAAGCGGAGGCCAAGAAATCGTAGACCTCTTTGTTCAAGTCAATGGCTCTCTTCAAATCTTTTTCCCCACCGACTTGAGCTTGGATCAAATGGTCACAGTGCACGGTGACTGGTTTAGCGACTTGTGGTAGCCCTGCAGACATGAACTGCAAGATAGCCATCTGTGCTGTAGCATCCTGGCAGGCGACTCTATCTGGTCTCAATTTCAAATACGAGACCCCACGTTCGATATCTTGTTCATGTGGTTTATCCAAATGCCCGTACAGGATCTTTTCCGCATAAGTGAGCGGCCTCCCAAGTCTCTTTCTGACGATATTGACATTTTCCAAATTGTTTTTGTAATTAATGAAGGAGAAATCTTCCAACAAGTTCTGGTTGACTTTGGAATCCTTTGTCAGATTCGACACCGTCGCTAGCGAACGGGTCAGCGGTTTCCTCAGAGTGGCACGAGCAGACAACATCGTTCCCACTTTGATATATGTATAATATATACGTATGAGTGTGTTTCTAGAGAGACTCTATTGCCAAATAGAACAGGAGCGAAGCAACAGCACCAACCGCACAAACGCAATTTGGGAACAAGAAGGTCACAAAGGGGTCCTTTATATTCACTTGTATCAAATATATATACAGTACATTCAAATTAACCACACGCACACGCGTACAGTGGTACAGTACACAAAAGAGAGAGAAACCCGCCAGCCAACCAAATCGAAGTAAACGGTGGGCGACTCTTTCCCCCCATTTCTCGCTGTGCGTACATAGTGAGAGGTGATTACCGTGGGAGGGTGTGTCTGGACCAATCATGTGGGAGCTGCGTAAACAGGAAGCCTGCTGTGTAGCGCTCGTCCGCCGTGGGGCGCGTGACCTTTACCGAGAACGCGGAGCGAGATCTCGGACGTTCGGCGATACGCGGGGGACGCCCGAGCGGGCGGTGGGTTCTGCGAGTTCTCGGCCACGCCTGGGAGGTTACCCGGATGTAAATGGAAAGCCGGGTAACCTCTGCTCAGTTCTACTACATACCACATACCACCTACTACATACTATATACTACCTACTATATCCCTTCTATTACAGGGCGAGTTGCTTTAATATTGAAATGTTTTTTTATTGTTGTTGTTATATAAGGAGATACTTAAAAAAGGAATATTGATTCAGAAAAGATGGGAAGAGCAACCCACACCAGGAGGGGTCTTACCGCATATATATGTTGTAGTTAGAGTTTCTTTCAAACTCTGATGTGGTCGCCCACAGTGGAGACATCGTCGCTGTCCGAACTCACAATAATCACTGGTTTAGTGTCGGATTTAGACTTTGTGGCCTTCTCTTGTATCTTGATACCGCCAACAGGGTACAGCGTCCTCGTCTTTATTATGGTGCTGTAGTAGTTAGACCTGCTTATGGTGCTGGTTGTCTTGTTGCAGTTGATCATTTGTCTGGTGACGTTGTTGAATAGAAGACGAGAAGACATTGTTGTAGTTGTAGTTGTAGTTGTAGTTGTTTGTTGTTATTATTTTGAGAACAGAAGAACCCAGATCAGTTTTCGCAACTCTGCTGTGCCCTGTTTATATATCTACAAAACCTGTTACTCTGGTCCCCAGGTCTTCCAACTTCGGGTTGTTATCCCATCACCTGTGTGTCACCAATAACCATTGTATCCAAGACAAAAACTCCGGTCGTCCTATCTGCATCAAATAAGCGGGAACGCAACGTCACAATAGCAGTGTTTGGTAAGCAGAGTCTCCGTACACCCGTGTAACGCGTGGCTTGACTCACCCTGGAAACGCCCACGCCTACACCCACACACCACGCCTGCTGCAGCCCTCCCCTAAAAACACACACAGATCCGTTTGCCCGTCCCACCGTTCGTCCGCGACTCGGTCAGCTGGAAAGGGTTGCAGTGGCTTGTGATGCTTACTATAGCTAGTACGTTACTCTACTTACTTTACCTTACGCTAGGTTACGTTACGTTACCTTACGTTACAGTCAACGCGGGATTACTTGAACATGACGTCCAGTGGGTTCGAATTCGCAGCGTGGTTGCTGCGCGGTTCGATCTCTAGAGACAGCTGGTACTGGATCTCGATATGGGGGACCTCCTCCAGGGAGGCCTCAATTATCGTCCGCACCTCGTCGAACCGTTTCAACTTGTAGTGCACCCGCTTGAAACTCAGGATCTCCTCAATGATGTCCACAATCTTGACCCGCTTGCCGAAATTGATGATGCTTTCGTTCTTGTGTAGGAAATCTGGGTTACCGGCAGACGTAAAAGTTAGATCGGATAAGTAGACACCAAAGAAGGGAACACACGCCACGTTCTTCACCGATCGCAACTGGCTACGGTACTTCGCAAAGTTCCTCTTGGAGTCCATCAGACTGTTCAGATTGCTCAACGTGTCTCGGATCTCACGCGCAAGCAACTTCCACGTACGCTTCAAACGATACACGGGGGAAGAATACAGCGCTGAGATGATCGCTGTCATCGATGAGAAATTGTTGAGTTCTTTACAGTGCTCAGCAACAGTGATGAAAAATTGGATGTAGTGAGCACGCCGTTTCACCTCAGTTTGTCTCACAATAGAGTAAGAGACGTAGTTGGTGAGTGCATTCGCGTTCGTGATAAAATGCGATATGTTCGCAGAACCACCCATGTTACAGTACTTGTTGCCCCATGCACGATCCAAACATTCAAACATCGAGATTCTCAAGTACAGTTCATGTTCCAAAATCGTCAATTGTGTAGCGTATATGTACGGATCTGTCCCAAGTAACTTCATTTTTTTTAACCTAATCAGAGACGAACCCAATGAACCACTCGAGGACTCAGACTGCTTCTTATTTTCACTAACGTCACTGCTACTGTTGTCCGAAGATGTCTTTTTGGCAGCCCCCAAACAGGACTCAACTAAATTCTCCTTCATTCTCAAAAGAAGCTCGTCAGAACCGGGGATCTTCTCAGAAATTGCCAGATTGGCAAAACTCTCCAGAGAAGAAAGACCAGGCTCGTAATAGTAAACACACCAATATTGCTGCAGAAAAGTCTTCATAATATTGATAACCCTACATTTGATGGGTGTCAATTTCTCCTCTACCCAAGTGTTGTATTCGTCGTAGCTTAGACCCTCTGGAGGATATAAATTGTAACGGTACACTAAGGCATACAAGAAGTCTCGTGTTGTCATGATACTTCGGAAAGATATCAACATGGCCACATTGAACGAGGGATCAATTAGTTCGTGACTTGTCAAGTGCTCCATGAGCGCCTCCTTCGGACCACCTTTGATCTGGCCCTTTGAATCGTAGATCAAGTCATAATCGTGCTCAGTTTGCAAAAACCAGGGAACATCGGAATTGTGTTGTCTCTTGTGACCACCAATGTTCATTTTCTTTCGCGTATTCGATACTGTGCCATCGGAGCCTACATCGTGGCCAGTACTGCTTTCATCCCCCTCCTTGTCACCAAGGGTGAAATCATCCGAGTCCGATTCAGAGTTGTAATCAAACCAAAGGTCTTGCTCGCCCTTAAGTAATTCTGTAGTCAAGTCATTTTTCATCATTCTCGCAGCATAATTCAGCAGATTCTCCCTTTCCTCAATAAGCTGCTCCATTATGAGGCAAGAAACTTTAGCAATCTCGACATATTTCTCGGATGAAACGCAAAAGTCCTTGGACATATCCAAGAAGTCGATGTTGTTAAATTCAACATCCTGTTTAACCAAATGACCATACATCTTTCTAGATTTCTTCTCTAATTTGGTCAGATTTTTATTCAGCATGATTTTTTCCAGAAGAATAGGCTCATTGAAGTCGATCTGGTGATTGGGCCTCATAGAATTGAAAACATACGGATCATTTAAAGTAGTATGTTGCGCCGACATAATCAGCTGAACGAGAATATTATGGAAGCATTGTTTAATAATGTAAAATTCACTGATCACACCGGATATCGATGACATGGCGTGCTTCAAAAATTCCTCACTCTCACTGTCTAGAGAGTTCGGCGTAGTCTTGATCAATCGTTTCAAGTTGAGGAAGATCGTTAGGTCCAGATTTTCCAAAATTTCGATCAGAATTGTATTTTGGTTAATCTGGTCGTACGTTTTCGAATTGAGTTCCAAATTCCTGACACTTCGCTTGATGTCGTAATTGGGCAACGGATTATTCTTTGTACCAAATTCTTCAAAAATCTGGTTAGCGATCTTTTGCATAGTGTTCAACGTATCATTGTTGAGCGGATACTTCGATTTTCTTTTGAAATTTTTGAACCTTGAAAAAGTTCGTGGATGAGATAGTCGGTTGCTTGTTGATGATATCGATTGGAAGGGTCTCGACCGGATAGATGATGTAGACGATATATCTCCGCCCAAGACCATATCGGCAGGGACATTGACCCCCGCAGCCAGAGAGATAGCGTTGGTCATCTTCAATGGGACTCCCGTATTCGATGATGGGGCAGTTGTAGCATCAAACGATTTTGGGATTGCGCTATTACTGTCGCCAACCGACAAGTTCGCTGCCGTATCAGGTCTTTGAACAACATCAGATGGGAAAATGAATTTTGCAAATGGGTTAGTCCAAGAACCACCATTGAACGATCCCTTGAAAAATCTGGGGAGAATTTGGGGCAAAAACTGAAACTCGTTGTTGTGCAACACGTTGGTCTGTAAAATATGGTAGAGTGTGTGGACATCCTTCATGAATTTGACAAACTCGTGGTCAATATTTTCAAAGATACCTCTGACGTTAATTACTTTTTCGGGCAAAGCTTGAATCTTCGCGGAATCGTCTGGACCATTCATACTCGAGTAGGAAAGACCGCGATTTATTGAAGTCCGTTGAGAGGTTGGCACCCCGCGTGGGTCTCCATTATACAGTGAGTCAAAAGTTTCAGTATTTCTGGCAGGGATAAGGGTATCTGTAGTGCTGGTGCTGACGTTTCTTTTCATACCGGAATCTGGGGCTGTAGATTCCTCATTTAGGTTCAGCATGGTGTCATTATGCACACAATTATCGTCAGGGCCAAATCCTGAGTTTGGCCAGCCCTGAAAGTAGCGGGATTCATTCTGTGAGTTTGTCCTTTGCGATGCATTTCCATCGCCGGTATCATTCGCATTCCAGCGCGGGCCGTTATTGAAGTACAATATAGCGTTGATGTTAATCTTTGCAAGCGAGGAGATCATACCCTTGAGTAATTTTTTGACGGATTTGTTGGAATTTTTCGACTTGATCTGATTGTGTATCAATCTACAGGATAGTTGGAGGTATATCACCATGTTTGATAGCATCTCGAAGAATTTGGAGAAATTCATACGGTCGTTTCTGATGAACATATCGTGAGCTAGTCTGGTGTAGTGGAATGTCAAATCCTCTAGTTCAATCCATGTTCTGATGTCCTTGGAATGCTGGTAGAACAGGTCCTGTTTGGAAAGGATGGCCTGTCTGTGGAATGTTTGGCTATGTGAGCGATTGGATTTGTAGTCCTGGGTACCTGTCACGGATGGCTTACCTTTAGGTTTCGCTGTAGAGGCCACAGAATGCCGCTTCTCTTCCTCCTCCTCGGCACCGTCCGTAGCTTCTTCAGAGGACCGTGTTTTGTCTACAGTGGTCTCAGCTATATTCCGTGCTCTCAGATCGACTAGGTGATCATTCGGTGGGAAAACAAGTTCCATGCTGGCGCCCATTTTGTTACCAGTGAGTTGTCCCTCATCTTCGCTGGTTTGTTCTAAACTCTCTTCGGGATTGTCAGAACTTTTGTTATTCATCTTGGACTCTGTGCTGGAGACGAGGGGGAATTCCGAGCAGTAAATATCCAGTTCTTTATTGTAGTATATTAGCTTGTTCCCTGGACCCTGTGTCGCAGATACTATTGGGATTGGTGTCCACGTTGGTGAGACGGTTGTGTGGAAACTGTTTATGATCATTTCGACTTCTTCGAGGGACAGTATGTTGATCTGTTCCCTCTTCGTGGTGACGGTGTCTCTTTGGTGCGACGTCGTTTTGGAGAGTGATGGAGGAACACTGGACGACACCCCCGCACTCGGCGAATCACCCTGTGATGGACCTGTGTCATTTTCTCGTGACGAGGTCGCGGACTCCGGGGTGCCCTCTGTTTTGTCCAACGGGTCGATCGTGCTAAGGTCATCGTACTTCACGTTTGTGAAGTTCGAGTTGCTGTTCAGCACGATGGAGCTCCTCTTTGCCGAGCTTTTGGACTGGTTGCTGTGATTACTGAAGAAACTGCCTCTTCGAAAGTAGGGGTACGACCCTCTCCTACTCTTGTTGGACACCGGCAGGGGCAGACTCAGCAACGTTGCTGATCTTGCCGTGTTGGACATGGCCTGCTCTGCAGGAACGTCCAAATGTGACGCCGCCGCCACCGACGCCGCCGAAGGTGCCGCGGCGTTCAATAAACCGGCCTTGTGTATGCTTGTGCGTCTTGAGCTCTTGTTTGAGACGGAAGACACGGTTCTAAAGTTACAACTCACGTTCTCTCGCAGGAGGCGGACGTGGTTATAAGGGAACCAGCCCCTTATAACTTTGTTGTCCGTATCTGCTATGGATAACCCGTCCCACCAACCAGAAGCGCTCTTGGCGAGCACGTACACTGTATCCCCCCTCTGGAAGGACAGTTTATTGGTTGCGGGTGCCGGTGGGTAGTTGAAATCGTGCACTGCCACTACTATATCCACCGTGCAGACGCTTGAGTTCGGCGTCTGTGTGTAGTGTTGCTGTTGTTGCTGGTGCTGTTGTTGCTGTGGCACCTGTTTCTGGTGCATGCCCCCCTGGGACACTGTTCTTTCTGAGGCGGAGTGTCGTCTCTGCAGCATGCTGTTGAGCCCTGAGTTTACCAACGATCCCCTCGCGTGACCTTTGCACTGGTCGTCCGTATCCGATTTGATCGATGTTTGTTTTGATATACCTCGTTCCCCGTTTTCCGCTATTTTTTTATTTCCCATATTAAACTTTTTTTTTCTTTCTTGTGAGTGCGTTTCAGTTGAAGCAAAAAAAAAAGAGAGAGAGAGAACGACAGGGGGCAATAAAGGATTAAAGAAGAAGAAGAGACCGTGAACTAGTCAGACGTACCCCCTCCGACAAATCCTACTAGAACCAATTTATCAGCTGGAACGGATTGACTCTCTTTCTCTTTTCTGTATCCTCCGCTCCTTCTGGGAAAAACCAAGCAAAAATATATATATATGTATAGATAGGAAAACCAAACGAAAAAAATAACCAGAGAGAGAGAGAGAGAGATGGTACCCACCAGCAGCAGTAGCGAAATAGAGATGCTCACGGTGGTCAATTCCTCTGTAACAAACTCCTCTTCGTTCCTCGACAACTGCAAAATCTCTCAACTCCTCTCTCCCCTGCAGACTGCTTATATTCCAAGGGAGAGAGAGTGTACCGCACCGCACTGCACTTCGAAGAGGACTATGTGTTCTTTATTTTTAGTCCCCACACACACACAACAGCTCCCACTGCACGCACACGGTCTCCCCTCAGAAACAGCGCGAGTTTCCCAAAGCGGAGTCGCGAGTCGTGTTGTTTCCGCTTTGGGAAACCGCCTCGGAGAAGTGTCCCGCTGCGCATCTCCCCTTAATTTTCCGGCTTCCTCTCGGCGGTGCGTGCTTAGCTAAGTCCGTGATCTGCCCGTGCGCCTGTGTGGTGCGCACCAGCAAGAATGCGTGTGTGTGCGTGTGTATCAGTGTAGTCGCGGGACCCAGTGGGACAGCGCCCCGCGTAGTCGCTCCGCTGTGCGGCGAGGATGTAAGTGCACGTACCGTCTCACGAGGGTGCCCGCTCGATGGCACAGTCTCTTGTAACCGCTCTTGAACTCGGCGCTTCTGAGTGCCCTGTACAGGCGGGTCTGTGCCCATACCCCGCGGAACTCCGCTGCGGTCTTCTCGTACCACTGCCGCGAGGCGGTGTACAGCCGGGAAAGTCTGCTTCGGGCCGTGTGTCTCGCAATGCGCGCGGCCGTCTTGAACCGGCGCCAACCAACCACATCACCCTCTTGCAGCGGGCAGATGAATCGGTTGTCGAAATCAACGTAGTATTTCCCAGCGGGGGTCCACGAAGCTCTCTTGGGGAGCCCTGTGGCCCAACTGTCCACACCACCGACAATTTGCCAGTGTCTCATATCTAGCCTGCCGCGGGATCCAACACGAGACCGTTCCAGCCAGTGATCGTAACCCCTCTGAAGCAGCAACGTTGATACAAAAGTGACAAGAACAGTCGCTACAATAACTTTGACCGATACAACCCAGTCGTCCCGACTTCTGCTACCACCATTAATTGGCGCACTCTTCTCCGGTGGGGCGGTCACTGTGGCGGACCACTGGCTGTACCGTGCCCTGGCACGAGTCGGGACCATAAAACTACTGCCTCCTCCAGTGGGGACCTCGGGGGGGACCCCAGAGAGCGTATCCTGAGAGTTTGCCACTTCGGGAGCCTCTTCCACATGGGGGGCCTTACCTTCCAATCCCTCCACGGTAGAACGACTTGCAGCCAGCCGCTCGTTGGAGTAGTCGCTGCTGGTGTTCGACAAGACATCCTCCTCCTTGGGGAACTCACTCAGACTCAACTCACTGGTCGTAAAGTCAACGCTCGGGGGCAGATCTCCGAGCGACCCAGCTCCTCTCCCAACAACACTCCACGTCTCTCTTTTCTTCGCCTTGCTGACCATAATCACGTAACTGTATTCACCAAGCTCAAACGTCCGAGCTCTCCCTACCTCTCCTGAACTTGTTGCTTATCTAACAAGCCCCACCAGCGTGTACCTCCTGTCTCCTTTCTTAATCAGAACGGGAATCAGCATACCCGTCAAAGATGCCCATCGGACAAATTTTGGGTCTTCTCGGTGTTTTTGTCCCTCTCTCCTACGGCATTTTCTGAGCGAAGCACCTTCTGGGCGCTTTTTTGTCCTGGAATCAACCCACCCGCAAGCCCTAAAACAGAGACAAAAAAGTAGGGCTTTGAGAGAAACCCTAAAACAGCAAAAAACAAAAAGTTGAATTAGGGTTTGCAACAAGCCCTAATTCAGTTTTTTTAGGGTTTTGAGTTGCCAGAAGCACGTGACTCTTTTTGCAGGCTTCACGTGACCGAAGAAAAACACACAAATTAGAGGATTTGGAAAATATCGAGATTGAGAGGGAGCTGGCTGTAAAACTCGAAGCATTGAACGGGAACGAGGTTGTTCTCGTGCACTGCTGCTGGGTGAGACAAGTATAGCCACGAACTGGTTTCTGTTGGTGTGAGCTGTTCTTATTTACAAGATGCCTCTTTTACCTATAGGTGCCTCGTTTTGTAGCGCAAACTGCACAGTTATGCGGCAGATGCGGATACGAGCGTTGAGCTACTTACACACCGGGGAACGTGTGCGAGGTCTGAGGAGAGATCCGGCGAGCTACCTGGCAAACCCGTACGGGCTGAAATACGGCTCCGTGGATAAAGACAGCTACCAGGATAAGATACGGTCCCTGCTGCACTTGAAGGAATTGGGGATCGAGCTCGAAGATTCGCTGATTTTGCAATGCCTCACGCACAAATCGTTTGCCCACGGGGTTGTGCCCTACAACGAGAAATTGAACGTTTTAGGTACACAGTATCTGAAGTTTAAGCTGGCCTGCTTCTCAGTGGACCCAAATAATGCAGAACCAACCAAGAGTGGCGACAGTGTAGCGTTGGTCAATGGTCATAACTTCGACAGATTGGGTTCCAAATGGAGCAGGAACCTGATCTCCGATGGTCTCATTTACAAGTTTATCAAGAAAAGTGGGTTACGGAAGCTGATTTTTTGGAAAATGCGGAACCCGGACGCATCGTACATGGAAAACGGTGAACCGAAAATTTTATCTACAGCATTAAACTCTCTTCTGGGGGCCATGCTGATAACCAATGGTCCTGGAAGGACAGACAGGTTTATCAACGATTTCTTATTGAACAGCAAGGAACAGTTGTCCCTGATTAGCCTGAAGAAGGAAAAGACATAACCTCCCCAATCGATCCCTCTCTACCGTCTCAGTTCCCTTTTAATTTGGCATTCCATAACCGGTGCTCGCACGCTATCGGTCATATTCAAATTCATAAGTAATTGTACAAAAAACACTCACCCTGTAAATACTCTCAATACAGATGATACCTTAGCAAATCAAATTACTATGATTGTTCTTTTTAATATTACAAGTAGATGACATAGTCAATGGCCCATGACCTAGTCATCCATACAGTATATATTCATGTATATACATTCATTTTATCCCAATGTCTTGTTCGGGATCTATCATATTTCCTCCCGACTTGATCAAGTTCCACTCAATTTTTCTTTGTCGAACCAAAATGTTTCAACTTGTTCATGAATCCATGCTCCGTAATGCTCGGCTTACGATGCTGTCCGGTAAGCATTTTTAGCGTGCCGATACTTTTCGCAGAATGCGGCCTTGTAGAGTTATTGTCAGGGGTCGAGGGATCTAGCAGATTTGCCCCGTGTGGTGCCGTTGTCTTCGTTGGTGTAGTTACAGGTTTTGTCTCCAAAAGGTCATGAAGTAGACTTTTGCTCGGTATTGACTTCAAGTTACTGGAAGAACTAGATATGCTTGCCGTACTTTGGCGTAATTTCCCCGCGATTTTCAGAGGTTTCACTGGTGAAGACTGCTCTTTCTCCTCTTGATCTGACGTTGCTGCATCTACGGACCGCAAAGATATATCACTATTTTGATACTCAGGATCTATCCTGGTTCCAGAAATTTTGATCAAGTCACATAAAGTAAAGAGGAGATCATTCAGAGCGGCGTGCACCGCAATTGGCGGTATGAGATCCTCGTACAGCACAAAATACCTTGTTGCAGTAATTACGTTCGACAACGACGACTTTAAGAGTGCAACTTCTCCCTTAAATTCAGGGACGTCAACAAGCAATACTATATCAGACACAGTTTTGGTCATTTTGGAGAGATACAAAAACAATTTTTCACCCGTTGAACCCCCATGCGCGGGTTGCATGTTCTGGAAGCATTCTTGAATTGTTATGTGCAACTGTTTGACGAGATCGAAGGGGATACGACCACCATCATAGTTATACCGCCTGAATTGGTCCATTTTCAATTGGATCAGAGGGACCTTTTCACTTGTAGCAACGTTCTGCGCTGCAAGCTGCTTCTTCAAGAATCTGTTCTCCTCCATCAATTGCTCAATCTCTGCACTGTTTTCATTTCCAACTCTGGTGTCATCTCCATCATATCCCATTTCTTTCGTATGTTCAACGGAGGGTTGTTTCTGAACCTGCCCCACAGTGGTGTTCGGTTCAAAATTGGGAGTCAATGTGTCATCTCCTCTTTCAGCATCCTCATCTTCAGAGGACCAGTCAATCGTGGCTTTCGTGGGCACAACAACAACTTTCTGGATGACGTCTTTTGCGTTGTTGTTGTTGGAATTGCTCTGATCGTGTTGATAATTTTTGCTTCTGTTTTCAATCTCAAACATTATGTCCGTAAGCAGGTCAGCAAATTTGTCCTTGGACAGGGACGCCAACTTCTCTCTTGCTTGGTTTCGTTTCTTGAAGAAAGTATCTCTCGTTGATAGCATGGATTTTTTCCCGTAGTCCCCGCGTCGTCTGTGCAATTCCTCGTTGACGTCTGTACTCAGTTCTAAGAATTGCTCTGACGACAGATTGGACAGTTTTGTCCTCGCTTTGGAGGCCCGCTTGCAGCTAGAACTATCCATATGCACTGCCCCCTCATTAGCGAAGAACTCTTTTATACTCAAGCGATGACGGTTGAATGTTTCATCAGGTAACATAGTCGTCTCCTCCCTTCTCTTGTAAACGTCTCTTACACCAAATGCCGTGCTTTGGTATTATTGAAGGGTACTACCTATCTCTACTGCGTCGCTAGATTCGTTATGTCAGGGTACAGCCTCAATTGTTTCTCGTTTCCTTTATACGCGAACGAGGCTCGAGAACAGAAAAAACGCGTTAAAGACGCCAGAATCAAAGAAAAGAAAAAAGAGTTTTAACGCGTTTAATTTCCCGACGATCCGGACGTGATGGGGGGCAGTGATAGAAAGACGATATCTCTTAAATGAAGATGTAGATGGAAATATTTATATAATAATAGAGTGTGATTGCAGTACCAGCTCTCCGACTTGCAATTACTGTAGCAAACAAACAAGGTAGGCGATAAAAGTTGCCGGGCTGGCGGAGACGTTAGAGTGAGGTGGGTTAAAAGCTGTAATGGACGTTTCACCACCCGCTCATCACCTCAAGAACCCCTTCTTCTTTTGAGGAACGGGGGAGCTCGTGCTCGGGTTGGCCAGGGACAGTTCCAGTTGGTGTTTCTTCTCCTCCAATGCCTTCAGTTGCTTGGTTAACTTGTCCTTCATTTCCTTGTGTCTGGCAAACAGTTCAGTTTCAGATTTTTGTAGTTTCTTCTCCTTCTCGGTGACCTTTTGCTGGAAGACGGTCTTCATCTCAGACTCTAGTTTGGCTAACTTGGCCTCGTGCAGCCTCTTCTCCTCCTCCTGTCTCGTGTTCGGGTCGAACTCTTTGAAGACAGAGTTGTCCTGCTTGATCCCGAGGCTTATCAGTTTCTTGGACCTGTAGTTTTCGTACAGTTCGTGTGCGGTCCGTTCTCTTAGTTCTTCCAAGTACTGCTTTA
The DNA here is from genome assembly GCA_030705205.1 of Huiozyma sinensis. Lineage (NCBI taxonomy): Eukaryota > Fungi > Ascomycota > Saccharomycetes > Saccharomycetales > Saccharomycetaceae > Huiozyma > Huiozyma sinensis. Next base: position 20,034 of record JANIWX010000050.1, read on the forward strand.
TCAAAAGATCACGGAGTAAGTTGAAGTCGGAGTGGTTGGAGTTTTCCACCTCGATAATCCCCCAGGGGTACTCACGGCCCCTCACCATCAATTCTGGATTGTTTGGGTCCTTGACAAAGCTATTGGACCCGACAACTGCATATGGCATCTTTTCGTACAAGGTCTTGGAAGTCTGGATTGTTTCGTTATCATCCATCTTGTAGACTGGTGGACGGAACAAAGTGATACCGTGCTCTCTCAACTGGTTGGAGATCCTAGATTTGAACAGTTCGATCTCTTCGTCGGACAGGATGTCCGATTTGGAGATAACGGGGATCAAGTTACATTTATCGTGTACTTGAGAGCAGAACTCCAAGTCGAGTGGCTTCAAATAGTGGCCCGTGGGCTCAATGAAATACAAACAGACGTGGACTCTGTTGTCCTCGATCTTTGTTCTGTTGATTCTGTTCTCCTGGTCCAGATAGTGGTCGAACCTGGAATTGATCTCGTTGAGGACGGGTTTCCAAGAGTCTGTGTTGTCAATTGCGTCACCGAACCCAGCAGCGTCAATAAGCGTCAACTTCAACTTGACACCGTTCTCCTCAATGGTCTTGCTTTGTGTTTCAATCTTGACAGTGTTACGCATGCTGACTGGCCCCCCCACCTGGGAGTTCTTGTCACCTAGAGTATCTTCGTCGAGACTCTGGTCGTTGCCGTCAGTTGTTTCTCCACTGCTCACACCTGTGTCGCTGAAATTCTCGTTGAACAGCGAATTGATTAAAGTTGTTTTACCGAGCCCTGTTCTACCAACACACAGGACGTTCAGGTTGAATCCCCTCCTAACGGACTTCCTGTGCCACTGCTTGGGGAGGTTGGCAAACCCGACGTAGCCCGTGATCTGTCTGTTTACGATTTTCAGACTTGCCGGCTGCGGAGGCAGCACCTGCCCTGCCTCTTGCGCGGAGTCAAACTGGTTCAACTCGTTGCTGATGCTCTGCAGGTCCAGCTTGTTCTGCTCAATCTCTGAAAACTGTTCTGCTTTCACGGACACAGCAGGATCCTCGGCGCCGACGGAGTTGCCGCGGGCACCCAGATCTGGAGTGCCGTGGGCGCTCTGCGCGGCACCGTTAGGCGGGAAGGGCAGCTCCTCCTTCTTCACGGAAACCCCGTTCGTGTTCTCGCTTTCTTCTGACAAATTCATCCCGTGGCACGCGAACTCTTGACAAAAACCGCTTCTACCGCAGCTCCCAGAGGAAAGTGGTCCTTTGTGTGTGTGTGGATCGTCCAATTGCCAGTGTGTTCCTCTTTTCTGTGATCTTCGAGGAAACCGAGAATTAAAAATAAAAAAAAATAAAAAAAATAAAAACACGTGACTAACCTTCCTAAACAGGAAACATGTACAAAAGCGGAAGAGAGTTACCACTTTGGGGAATTACATCCCAAAAAGGAAATTCACCTTTGTTTTTGTCTCACGTTTTTTTTTTTTTTTCTGCTTTTGGACTCTTTCCTCTTTGGGAAGCTCTGATTCCATGGAATCTTCGAGAAGGAATTCCTCGAGAAGGAATTCCTCGAGGACAGAGGGCTGAGCTAAGCGTTGGTTCGGGCTCTGCGGCAGAACAAGCGAGAGAGGTTCTGCCACGTTCTTCGACGTTCCATCTCGAGGTCGAGGAAAGCAGATATATAAAGGTTCTTGTTTCGTGCAATTGAGTCTCTAGCTGTCATCGTTCCCTTCTTTCACTTACTCTCTCTCTCTTTTCTATCTCTTGGTAAAAAATCTACATCCACAACAATAAACAATAATAATGTCTAAAGCTGTTGGTATTGATTTGGGTACTACTTACTCCTGTGTCGCTCACTTTTCGAACGACAGAGTCGACATCATCGCTAACGACCAAGGTAACAGAACCACCCCATCTTTCGTCGCCTTCACTGACACCGAAAGATTGATTGGTGATGCCGCTAAGAACCAGGCCGCTATGAACCCCATCAACACCGTCTTCGACGCTAAGCGTTTGATCGGTAGAAACTTCGCCGACCCAGAGGTCCAAGGTGACATGAAGCACTTCCCCTTCAAGTTGGTCGACGTCGAAGGTAAGCCTCAGATCCAAGTTGAGTTCAAAGGTGAAACCAAGAAGTTCACCCCAGAACAGATCTCCTCTATGGTCTTGGGTAAGATGAAGGAAACCGCCGAATCCTTCTTGGGTGCCAAGGTCAACGACGCCGTCGTCACCGTCCCAGCCTACTTCAACGACTCCCAGAGACAAGCCACCAAGGATGCCGGTACCATCGCTGGTCTAAACGTTTTGAGAATCATCAACGAGCCAACCGCCGCCGCTATCGCCTACGGTCTAGACAAGAAGGGTAAGGAAGAAAACGTTCTTATCTTCGACTTGGGTGGTGGTACTTTCGATGTTTCCCTACTGTCTATCGAAGACGGTATCTTCGAGGTCAAGGCTACCGCCGGTGACACCCATTTGGGTGGTGAAGATTTCGACAACAGATTGGTCAACCATTTCGTTCAAGAATTCAAGAGAAAGAACAAGAAGGACGTCACCACCAACCAGAGAGCTTTGAGAAGATTGAGAACCGCATGTGAAAGAGCCAAGAGATCCTTGTCCTCTTCCGCTCAAACCTCCGTCGAAATCGACTCCCTATACGAAGGTGTCGACTTCTACACCTCCATCACCAGAGCCAGATTCGAAGAACTTTGTGCCGATTTGTTCAGATCCACTTTGGACCCTGTCGAAAAGGTCTTGAGAGACTCCAAGTTGGACAAGTCCCAAGTCGATGAAATCGTCTTGGTCGGTGGTTCCACCAGAATTCCAAAAGTCCAGAAGTTGGTCACCGACTACTTCAACGGTAAGGAACCAAACAGATCCATTAACCCAGATGAAGCCGTCGCTTACGGTGCCGCCGTCCAGGCTGCTATCTTGACCGGTGACACCTCATCCAAGACCCAAGACTTGCTGCTACTAGATGTCGCTCCATTGTCTCTAGGTATTGAAACCGCCGGTGGTGTCATGACCAAGTTGATTCCAAGAAACTCCACTATCCCAACAAAGAAATCTGAGACATTCTCCACTTACGCCGACAACCAACCAGGTGTCTTGATTCAAGTGTTCGAAGGTGAAAGAGCCAAGACGAAGGACAACAACTTGTTGGGTAAGTTCGAATTGTCTGGTATCCCACCAGCTCCAAGAGGTGTCCCACAAATCGAAGTCACCTTCGACGTTGACTCCAACGGTATTTTGAACGTCTCCGCCGTCGAAAAGGGTACCGGTAAGACCAACAAGATCACCATCACCAACGACAAGGGTAGATTGTCCAAGGACGACATCGAAAAGATGGTTGCCGAAGCTGAAAAGTTCAAGGAGGAGGACGAAAAGGAGACCGAAAGAATTGGTGCCAAGAACCAATTGGAATCGATCACATTCTCTTTGAAGAACAGCATCTCCGAAGCCGGTGACAAGCTAGAAGAAGCCGACAAGGAAGCCGTCACCAAGAAGGCCGACGAAGTCATCGCATGGTTGGACGCCAACACCACCGCCACCAAGGAGGAATACGACGACCAATTGAAGGAGTTGCAAGCAATTGCCAACCCAGTTATGACCAAACTATACCAACAAGGTGGTGCCCCAGAAGGCATGCCAGGTGCTGCCCCAGGTGGTGCCCCACCAGCTCCAGAAGCTGAGGGCCCAACTGTCGAAGAAGTCGATTAAGCAAATCAAGTCGACCTGACTATTTGCACACTTCGGAAACACCTTGTAAACGATTTACCAACACCCCAATTAACATCAAAATAAATAACTATTTTTACATTTCGATAGATAATAAACCATTACATCATTACTTTTTATTCTTCTGTACTATTTACCGACCTGTTGATGAGTTGAGTGTTTTGATCTTCATATTCATTGACTCAGATTTTTCATTTTTAAAGTGCTGTTTCGAAATCTTCGAATCTTGAAATTTCAGCCCTACAGCAACACTAGGGAAAGCGCACAGCAAAAAGTCGGGAAACTTACATGAGCGAACACTTGCCGAATTCGTACCTCGTGGGAATCCATCTCACGATCTCAACACATTCGGGCCCCCAGGTCGTGTATTCGTATCCTCCGGCCAGGGTCGGTGCAATCCATTCTAGAAAGTCATCGTCTGATGTCCTCTCACGCAGACAAACGTTGAACAGAAACGGCTCTGCCTCTAAAAGAGGTAGCAAGCTACAATCACAACTTTCTGAGCCATCCCGTGACGTAGATACGTCGATACGATCTAGGACATCGATGAAGTCAGTGAAATCTGAAGCCTCCTCGATATCGTCTGCATCTTCGCGCAGCTCCAATTCCGGGTTATCGTCATCAGATGGTTTAAGTGAAAGTGAACTATCTACGGACTATGCAGACGAGTCGTTTACCTCGGAAAGTGATACTGGGAGTACCACAAGCAGTAATGAAACTGAGGATGAAACGGATAACTCGAAGATACACAGTGCTAGTAAAAATGGAATATCAATAGAGAATAACAATACACTAAGAAACAGGTCCAGTGGTGAAGGTGAAGACGAACATCTTCACAGTTTAACCCTTAATGACGAGTTCTTCCTCGATGAAAATTTCCAAGATACCAATAAGGTCTTTGGCTTCGATTCTGAATTTGTCGCCGAGTTTTGTTGCCCCGATAGAGAGCTCTGCAATACAAAATTCGAATTTACAATTGATCAATTGGCTTTCTTGGGGTTGCCTATCCATTGTGACTCCAAGGGGAAGTGGCGAAAATCAAAACATAAAAGACAATCTTCAAGAATGCTGACGAATAGCACCTCCCACGGCAATTTATCGAGGAAGGGGCATTCGGTAGGCTCTAGGAGGAGTAAGAATGAAAACGATTTGGAAAGGCGAATGACAAGAGTCGACACCCTAGAACCTGACGATGAAATGATATCGTCACATATGGGGAAAGACAATCTAGATAAGAACATGAACATGTTCCACGTTTGCTTTGTTATGAACCCGCCACTAACCGAGTACAATAAGAGAATAGATGACATGTACCAGTACGTTGTAGCTAAACTTTCTTTACTGTTGCGTTATGTCCAGTCCAAATCAAATTATGTGTCCGAAGAATGTGAGATAATTCTAAAAGAAACTGAAAGCGTTAAGAAAAACTCTCAGTTCTACCAATCGATAAAGTCCCCTGGGGAGAGAGGAAAATATCTTTATCAAAGGATTCTGTCAAAATCTTCTTTAGCGCGCTGTCTGACAAAGTGTGTTGATCAGTTGCATAAAAATGAGATAGCCTGTGTAGAGCTAGGCAACGACAAAGTCATATCGCTACAGATCCCAGTTAACAACGAGTTTCAAGACATACCCAATTATAAATTACACCCCATTTTACCAAACTCTTACCTCAGTACGGTGTTGAACAGCAACTTTTTGGAGGGATGTTCGTACAATGACACGCAGTATCTAAATGCAGAGGGGAGGAAAGGATTTTTGGGGGCTACAGATACCATTGGTAATGACAACGATATATTAAACTACTCTTTACTACTGTTAGATGAACCAACTCAAATCCTGGAGACACTCGAAAGTTCCACACAGACTGTAAAAACCGGCGATTTAAACACTTTAATACTCAGGCAGCTTGTGAAACAAATCAAACCCACTACTCCTTTGATATCATACCACGACATTATAACAAGTACATTGCAGCTGGAGTCGAGCGAAATTACATACGAAATTCTCCGTTCGTGTGCTATTCACCTCATATACTGGAGGTATGCTAGGGTTATAATACCGTTGAGTTCGAAGCACATATATATTGTTTCTCCTTTGCTGTCCTTGGATCTATGCTATTCGGGAGATGAAAAAAAATTCAGAGAGAAGTTTTCTTCTTTGCCATCACTAGCCTATTTTTTGAGCAGACTTTCCGGTTCGACTTCAATGGAGAACGCTCAGAATGGTGGTACCCATCCACGCCAATTTGGCGCCTTGATTCCTAGTAAGGAGCATAAAGGTGCTTATTTAAATGCATTGAGTTGGTTAGTGCGGCATGGTTACGTCTGCCAGCTTTTGACCTTTGCCCTTATTAGAATCGATAGGAAAATAAAAATTGCCGTAGAAGAAGACCTCGAAAAGGAAGGTTACAATAGACGGAAGGAAGAAATAGCTAAGAGACGTCGACACCGTAGCATTGGTAACAGTGACCAGGACAATAACCCGTTGAAAAAAAGCGGAATAAGAGACCAAACTTCCGGAATCGATAATGTAATGAAAAACTTACAAATAGACGACGACAGGAAACAATTCCAAACAGAAGAAGCAGCAGACGGCAAGGATATATACGAGAGTGACCATTTTGAATTTGATGACCCCGAATTTCAAAACGACTACACTATTATCTTAGAACCTGAGCGTGCAACCGCTCTAGAAAAGCGGTGGATTTATAAGTGTATCCACAACCAGCCTCACGAAATTCAGATTTTATTCAATAAGTTACTGAAGTTTTTCAATGGTAAGTCTCCTCTTGAAGTTATTATGTTGAATAAAGGTGTCTCAAGACACGAAATGAAAAAATTGTTTGTTGCTTTAGATCGCTATCTAATAAAAATACATCATTGGTGACGGGTATCGTTTGATGCTGGATATTGTCTTTCTCGCCGTGACTATCCATTTTAAGTAGAGATTATGAGATGACTTAGGTAAAGTTGACTTCTTAGTTATACTATATAAGTATAAGGTTCGATGGTCTCTTCTGTATGTACCAGAAAGATAGAGACCGATACTATGGATATAACTAGTCTTTATATATGTGAGAATTTCCCAGATATTCTCAGAATAGGAGTATGTTTCACAGTACGACATATTAACTTCCACGTGGCATTAGTGTTACACGTTTCATAGTTGCCACGTGTCATTATCGTTTCACATTCTGTTTATGCCTATGATGATATCTTATTACCCCTATAATAGTCATTTTCTATATTCAGCATTTGATGCCTAATAACTTAGTATTACGTTGTTTATTTTCTGAGTTTAATTACAACAACTTCAACACTTCTGGAAACTTTAAAAAGTAAACTGGAGCAATATTTATTAATTTACTCAAAGTTTTGTTTTCGTTAGGCGTGGCGTTTTTGTTGGAAGTGGCCGTTGTAGTCGAATATAGTCTGAAATTGTTATAAATACCAAATACGTAGTTTGGCCCCTTGTATCAGATGTACTTGGTTTTTTCAAGAATTCTTGGTTGGGAGATTTGGCATCGTTTCGCTATGATCGAAACCTATGCTTGCTACAGAATGGTAAATGTTAGATTACTGGTATCTTTTCGTATATTCCCATTATAAAAATAGAAATGAATCTGATAGAATGAGTTTATCAAAGTAACAACATACGTATTATCTTGGCTACATCATCATTCGACTTTGACCCTTGTAGTCAAAAATATCGTCCAACAATCAAAATATTGGTGGATGTTCGGAAAACGTGCAAATGGGGACGAGTTTTTACAAAATGCTGTCTACGGTTTACAATAAAGACCTCAAGTTTACAATCAACACTTAACTAACCTTCCAACAGATGATGCCCCGTTCAACTTACCAACAGCCACAAGAAGAACACGCGCCAAAAGTTTTTCAGATCACGTGCTACAAAAACTCTGTTGTGACCAACACAGAAAACGTAGGTGAAAAAATACAATCAACCGAAATTGGCGTTCCATTAAAGGTCAACGCTGTCACTTCTCTATTTGCGATGCTCTCTTTGCCTGTTTCGCAATTACAGAATCCGAACGCCAATATATTTCAACATCTACTACTCATCATTGTATTATTGCTAGATAGGACTGCTGCATTTAAAGGGAAACGTCTAGGATGGATGAGAGTGATATCAAGAAAACGATTCTGAGTACCTCTGCTGACGAAAAAAGGATATATAGAACCAGAATACGTAAGTTCAAAAAATCCCATTTCCTTTATGTGGTTTTATTAGTGTTTCTTGCCTCGTTGCAGTTTATTGCTATTGCATTTTTTTCTAGAGGGTTTTTGCTTTCAAGACATGTCTTGGACAATATATCGAAAGCGGATTCTCAATTGACATTACAAAGTTCTCCCAAGTTTAACAGAGCGGTGGTTTTGATTGTAGACGCACTGAGATTTGATTTTGCCATACCAATCGAAAAAGAAAAGGCAAACAGCAACTATCATAATAACATCAACATAATGTACGACAGCTTTATGGATAACTCGGATAGTTGTTCTTCCTTACTGCTTAAATTTATGGCGGATCCACCGACCACTACCTTGCAGAGACTTAAAGGATTAACAACCGGCTCCTTACCCACATTCATCGATGCAGGGTCAAACTTCAACGGTGACACCATTGAAGAGGACAACTTGATCAAACAGTTATATCTACACAACAAAAACGTATTATTTGTTGGGGACGATACTTGGGATGCACTTTTCAATCCGTTTTTGTCCAACAATTCCGCACCCTTTGAATCACTGAACGTTTGGGATTTAGACACAGTCGACAACGGTGTTATTTCATTTTTCAATGACCACATTCATTCAAAGGAATGGGACGTTCTTGTTGGACACATGCTTGGGGTTGATCATGTTGGTCACAAATATGGACCCGACCATTTCACAATGAAAGAAAAGCAAACTCAAGTTAACGAATTCATTCATTATGTGATGCAGTCACTAGATGATAATACCTTGCTCGTTGTTATGGGCGACCACGGCATGGATCGCACGGGTAACCATGGAGGAGATTCTATCGATGAGTTAGAAAGTACCTTGTTTCTTTACAGCAAGACTCCAGGTAAGTTTGGTGCAATGGCGGACGGCAATCAATCAATTTACAATATCTCAGATTACGGGTCTAACTATCGGAGCGTCAACCAAATTGATTTGGTGTCCACACTCTCACTAATGCTTGGCACTCCGATTCCGTTCAATAACCTTGGTTGGCCGATCGAAGAAATGTTTAACACTCCAGAGGAGGGTAAAAGAATGACGCAAATAACCATGGACCAGCTTTTGGAATATAAAAAGACTATGAATCTACAATTCCCATTAGATAGACATGACCGTATGGAAAGTATACTGGATGAAATACTTGAAAAGAAGAACCCAGCCTTAGGCCATGAATATGAAAGACAATTCTTGGAAATGTGCAAAGATTTGTGGGCCCGATTTGATTACTATAGTATTGCGACAGGCGTAATACTAATGTTCATTTCGTTGGTACTCTTGATATCAATAACCAAGCTTATCCCATCCATTGTTGTGAACCAAATGGTTCCTGAATTTGCTCCCTGGATTTGTACAATGTCAGTGATATCTAATATCTGCTTTTTTGCTATCTATTATGTTTTCCAAAAACCTCCACTGATCGATGGTGTATTGTGGTGCTTTCTTTTCGCGACTGCGATTGGTATTATTATAGGCTGCTGCATCCCCATTTTTGACCGCTACAGTTTAGGATGGGTTTTCGTGAAGTTACGCGAGGATTCGTTCTCTGACTACTGGTCGTGTATAGGATGTGGTATACTAATCATCCACGCCTGCTTGTTCACTTCCAACTCATTCACTATATGGGAAGACCGCATAGTTACCTTTCTATTAACCTCCTTAGGGATGCTAACGCTGTTTGAGTTTGCCTTCCTACCAAAGCGACAATCAACGAATGCTTTATTGACTGCTAAGATCAACGAAAACGAAGGTACAACTTCTGGTGTCAATTCCTCCACTGCTAATTCCAATTCTCTACCTCTGTCTAGATTTGCAAGATTATTAGGTGGTTATCATTCTATTGTACTCATAATTTGCACAAGGTTGGCTTCCTTAATCACGATATGTCGTGAGGAGCAAGGCGATTCTTGCACTCCAACGTTCACAACTTCATCCAACAGTTCGTGGTGGTGCATGATGCTATGCTTTCTAATTATTTTCTTGATTCCATCATGCATCAAGGGATACTACAACTTGACGTCTTCATACCAGGCAGCCGCACCTATTTGGATTGATGTCTTCCTAAAAGGTTCACTATTTTTAAACTTCATTTATTGGTCATTGAATTCCCTTGAAAACTCTGATAATAGCTTTTTGAGTGATTACAAGTATGATTTCACCATTGCGAAGTTCACACTGGCTAGAATACTAGCTGGTGTTACGATAATAGCTACAAATATTGGTTGGCTGATGGGCCCCCTCTGTATTAAGTTGAACGTTCACAACACGGACGTGAAGTCGCACCAGGCGACGATTCTCGGATACATGAACATTTATGGCTCGGAGTATTTCCTACTGATCATCAATGTATTGATGAGCATAATTCTTTTCAACAAACCTCTAGCGCAGGTATCGATCTCATTAATGTGCAATCAGTTACTTTCCATTCTAGAAATTGTAGATTTGTTGAAACTGAAGGAAAACGTCATAGGACCAATTGCGTTAGGCCTGCTATCCTACCAGCAATTCTTCAGTACGGGACATCAAGCCACCATTCCATCAGTCCAATGGGACGTAGCCTTTATTCTGTCAGAAAAGATTACTTTCCCAATAACCCATTTATCTGTGATTTTGAACACTTTCGGCCCACATATCATTGTGGCTTTGTCAGTTGCCCTGATCACTCTATGGAAACAACCTCCAGATGTTTTGAAACCACAAACTCTATTAGGTAGAATTGTGTCCAACTGTGGGGTTTTGTTGACGTACAATACTTTACTCTGCTTAAGTTCCTTTGTGTGGGTCACTTTTTTCAGAAGACATTTAATGGTTTGGAAGATTTTTTGTCCGAGGTTTATGTTTGCTGCCCTGTGTCTTATTGTCACTCAATTGGTAGTCACCTTTGGTACTATTGCCTTTGCGACTGGTAGGTTGATTCAACATATAAATGATATATTTTGGCAATAGTAGATTAAACATGTTATATAAGTGGAATAGATGAAGCAGTCTGCTTCTGTGAAACAATTATTTGAAAGAAGTCCAGTTCTCTTCTTTTTAAAAGAAGACATTATCTAAGTCGCCGAAATCATCATCGAAGCCGTTGTTGAAGGGCTCGTTGTTATATTCACCGAACATGTCGTCTAGCAGATCCTGTTGTTCATTCCCGTTCTGGTCCACATCCTGTGTGCCCAACGGGACGTTCGGTTGATCTGCACCGCCTAAAATATTCGGATTATTTGATACGGTAGCGGTAACCGGGTTGCTTTCCGGTTCCATGAGCTGCGGTATATTTTGACCCGCGTCAAACCCAGTGAGGGCGATCTGCGAGGGCAATGGTCTCGGAAGCGGAGCCGGGTTATTCTCTTCCTGTTTCTGTTGCCGTATAAAATCCTGCTGCTGCTGTTGCATGATCTTAATCCTGTTTTCCTCCGAGTTTTGTTGTTGCAGTTGCTGGAGCCTGATTCTATCTCGTTGCTGCTCCTCGAGTTTCCTCTTAGCCTCCGCTTCCTCGAGCAGTCTCTTTTGTTCCTGCTCTTCCCTTAATTTTTGTTCGAGTGCAAGCTTCTGCTCGAGTTCTCGCCTCTCCTTTTCCTTCCTCTTAAACTCATGGTAGTTTTGCCAGTAATCCCCCGGTGCCTCCAATTTATCCGTCTTCAAGTGTTCAAACTTGCCGTCATACCTGACGAGTCGTGTGTCCTGCATCCTAACGGCAAATTTCCCGCGGTACAACTCCAATGCGTTATCTATGGATTCGGTAGAGTTGAAATCGACCTGCCCCATTTGACCAAACAAAGTTCTCTCAAAATTGGGCAATTCAATTTCATTGTCCAACTCGCCACGTAACCGATCCAATAGCAGAGTCTCTTGCTCCAGTTTTTTCTCAAGCGATATAATAGACAACTTGACGTCCTTGTTGCTCCCGTAGACACTGACCTCTTTCAAACGACCCAATGGCACGGGACTAACGGTCAACGCGTTCATGTACGCGGACCCGTTGATGAAATTCTTCAAAATGTACGACCTGAACGAGATCGTGTCGCTCTCGTCATGGACCACCGCCCCGACTTGTTCGGCCCTCAGCCTGCTAGCCTCGAAATCGTGCCTCGCCAACTGGCTTCTCGTCTGTAAGATCTGCTGCTGCTGCCGCCCCGACTTCGGCTGGTACTTCTTCTTTTTCACAACAGCCATGACGTTGCCCACTCTTCAACCAACTGTAACGGACGCTACTCCTCTGCTGGGGCCGCAGTAGATGGCCCCATCCCGATGGTGCACCTCTTCCAGAAAGCTGATGAGAGTGAAATTTCAGACCAAGCTACAAAACAACTCAAAACCCTAAAAATGGGTGGGTGGGGGGGTAAGGGCTTAGCACATCACGACCGACGGCAAAGCCCTAAGTCCAGGACATTGTCCTGGACGTTGTCCAGAACCCAAAATGTCCCAAATGTCCCGTGAGCCATGTCCAGGACATTCTGTACGCCCTCGCCCGTTCCCGTTCCTCTGCGGAGAAACAGTGCAGGGAACGACAACGAGGGATTTACGCCGGAAATAACTCAAACGGGCCGTCCGTGCTATTGTTTTGCAGTTTTGGGAAATGTGCTTCCGGTTTCCGCTCTTTGCCTCTTCTGCGCCGGTTTCTGAGTGGGTATAGGGTAGGGCGAGGAAAAAAAGGAATGAAAAGGAGGTTTTTCGATTATTTCATCGTTTTTAGCGGCCCGTGGATGGCTTTTCATTAGTGTCCGCTTTATATAACTCGAATGTTCAACGTATGTTGGATCTGAGTTCTTTTGCTCTTGGCGATGCGCGAGCGTTGGTCTGTTTGAGCTTGTAGCAAGACTAGCCTCGGTAGTGGGGACAGAAGGGGTCAAATGGCACTGAAGGAGAAGCTGTCGAAGAATGCGTACTTCTTTTTCTACTTCATCCTGATGCAAGGAATCGGGTCTGCGATAATATCCGGAGGTATTGAGTTTGCCATAGCCTACGGGATGTACCACGGTCGCAGGCGTGTGAAGATGTGGCGGTTCCCGCACACTATGGCGGGCGACTTGGTCGTTTCTCTGTGGGTGCAAGTCGCGCTCACGTGGGCGCTGGAGGAGATATTCATCGGGTGGGATTTCTGTTGTGGAACCGCGTGCGAGTTCCCCTACATGGATGCCATTTGCAACTACGTCAAAAAGAAGAAGGCTGTGTACTGGTACTGCGAGGTGGAGTACGGAATGCTCCCCAAGGAAAGGGGGCCCCAGGGATTCAAACAGTACTTGAAGGATCTGTTTCTTCCGGAGAGAAACATGTCTAGGGGACACACAAAGAAATATAAGCTGTGGCTCTGGTTGGTGCGCAAAGCCATACGCTGCCTTTCGTGGGCGTTACTCCTGTTCATATTCATGTGGCCAATCACATTGGGGATCATGGTTGCCCCAGGAACGAAATACGGGAGACACGATTACTCGTACAACTCGTACCCGTTCCCCCAACTGCTGAAACTGGTCTTCGGGTTCGTGCTGGGGCTGATCTGTACACCGTTCACAGTAGCAGTCGTGATCATTAGAAACGAGACGTATACGAGGATGGTCGACAGCGGCGAGTTAGAAGAGGAGTGGCCCTCAGAAGCTGGGCTAGTAGAGGGAATCCCAGAAGAGCGCAAGCAGGATCAACTTTTGATGCCTAGTGAATCCGATAGCGTCGAAAGCAAGAGCTAAAAACTTGCACAAAGGAACGAGCCCCAGAGCCCTGTAGCATATCCCAACCAACATAACAGAACAAAAAAAGAATGGATGATGATTACTTTAATTTTTATATTCATATTTATATATATAAGATTTCCTTCCGTCATTTAAGCAAACCTTGCTCATTACTGCTGTTGATTTGTCCCCAGTGCCATAACCTTGTAGTAGTCATACTCTAATCTTTGGGTATTTCAGGCGTCCTGTACTTGAAACAGACATCTTCGACATCATATCCTCGATCCCAGATGTGCTTGTCTCATCCTCCTCGTCACCACTGTCACCACCCTCTTCCTCCAGCAGAGAGCATACGAGGTAATCCCTGATGAGGTTGACTGCACTGTACATGTCTTCGAACTCTTCCTCGTCGCACACCTCAGTTTGGCCGTTGCTCCTCTGGTACATGCTGAAGGGTCTGTAGTGGTATGCGACTCCGCTGGAGTTGTTCAAGGGTGGCATGACGTTTGTCGACATCTGCGGCTGCGAGTTGAATCGTGAGGTCAAGAGGGGCATCGTTGACATGGGGGGCAGTACGGTGACGTTCTGTGACGTGTTCATCATTGCCGGGTTTGTCGATGGGATGGGTCCTGCTGTCGCGGAAAGAGGTGGTAACTGCTGCATCGTTGGGTATTTTTCTAGAACTGGTGGAGTTGCCGGCATGGTTGCTAACCGGGGCACGTTTGGCACGGGGATCATCACTTGTCTGTAGTACTGGTTACCGGCCGTCTGCTGTTGTCCCATGTTATATGACAGTTTGTTGAAGAAAGTGGCCATCGTCTGGACGTTCTCCTTTGGCAAAGAGTTGATCGTGTTGAACAGCGACGTGTCCGGGGGACTCGACTCGCTTGAGTTTGTGATGTGGTGAGTCGCTGTAGGCGAGGACGCTGGTGACGATACATCTGAGGAGGAAGTCGTTGACGAGAAGGAGTTTTTCCTGTAGAGGACTCCACTGGGCAGTGGTTGCGCCTGTGACGGTAGTGGTAGATACCTTTGCAACTGGGTGACCAACTGTGGGTTGAAGGACGGGTCCAAACTTGGTAGGTCCTCTGCGACAAACTTTGCCAAGGGTTTGATTGTGTAGTTGGCGCGAGCAGCAGCAGCACCCCGCGTTTTACCGACTCTCTTGCTACCTGTCTTTGGTCCTCTTTTCCTCTTTAGCAGCTCGTTACCCTCCAGATGCGTTTTCAAGTGTTTTTTCAAGTCCTGGGGTCTCTTGAACTTCTTAGCACAGTTTGAGCACTTGAAAGGTTTCAAAGGGATATGCACTCTGACGTGCGAGGTGATGTGGTCCCTCTTGACCGTTTTCACGTCGCAGTGGTCCCAATGACAGTTCAACTGCAAGTTTTTCTTGGATTTCCTCCCCACATGGTCCTGACAGACGTGCGAGTACAACAATTCCGGCTGAAAAAATTTCTCACTGCAAGAATCCCACCTGCAGGCAAACTCCTCCTGTTGTTGCTGTTGCTGTTGTTGTTGTTGTTGCTGTAAGTTATCTGAATCTGAGGTTGGGGAGAGCGGGCTACTCGCGACTTCTCTAGTGGTCTCATCGTTCAGTATATCCTGTAACTGCAAAGCCATTGCTGCTGTTGCGCTTCTCGAAAAGCTAATAAAAAAACTGTAAGAGCGTATAAGAAGAACGGAAAAGCCAGCGAGGAATCTTACCAAACCTCCAACACCCGTTGTCTGCCTGCTGCCGGTGCAAACCTCGCGACCCCAGCTCCGACCACTGTCCTCGTATTACTTCTATATATATAGAAGCATTGCTCTTTTGTGTCTTTCGAGAGATTCCAGATGCGGACAGAAAAGAAACGGGGCCGCGTTCCTTTTCCGTGACGCTCGAAGGAAAGGAAACAATGGGGGCGGGTGTTCCCCGCGGGGTGTCTGGGTGTTTTGTTTTGGCTGTGCGCGGGGAGCCCGGCCGCATATTGTTTCCCTTTCGGGTAGCAGTGCGGTGCCACAGGTGTGCGGCCGGCACGTGACGCGGCGGGCGCGCAGGTACGAGGCATGGAAGGCCCGGCTTCGCTTCCAGACTGCTGCTACTGCTGCTACTGCTGCTACTAGTGCTACTGCTGCTACGGTGTAGGTGTAGGCGCACCTCTGCAGTGGGCTGCTCTCTTCCCTCTTTTCTTTTTCTTTCTTCTCTTTTGTGATTTCCAATTTTTCAGATTTCTCACTGTATGGCTTTTTCCCGCAAGGCATAGAGGAAGTCGACGGGCAGATGCGTGTCTGTTCAAGGGTCTGCCAAGGCTAGTGCTACAGCAATCCCCGCTAACACAGCGTAGATGGCCGCAAAGACTTCGACCCCGGACAACAAGACGGCAATCTCAGTGTCACACCACTTGAAGAACTTGAAACAGCAGTTCAAAGACAGACAGTTGATCAACCTCCTAATCGACCTTATACGTGCAAACGACCATGACTCGCTCGCATACATCGCAAGAACTTCGGGGATCCCGCCACAACTGAGACACGTCGTGTGGCCCATCTTGCTGAAGTACCACCCGATGTGCATCGCCCCAAATATCGTGTCGAACACGATCAATTGGGACCCACAGACTCGCTCGTACCACTTCAACGAGCCCAACACAGCAAACAACAACGGGATGTCGCCAGTACAGAGCAACTCCACTCTGCACACCATAAAGTCCGACTCCAAGGCACTCACATCTGAACAGGATAAGATAAATAACGGCGTGGACGATGCGTACCTGGACAGCATAATCTCACACGACCTAAGGAGGTACTTCCATTCAAGGAGCAGCAACCACACCCCGCCGAACTCAGCGGACTCTACAGCTCCAGCTTTAGAACAAGAAATCATCTCCATCTTGAAGTTTGCTATATGCAACTTCGTCCACAAATGGTCCAAGATCTTCAAATACGAGAGCGGACTCGCATGGATAGCTCTAGGGTTGGCAGAATGGTTCCCACCTTCAGCCAGTGTTGCAGAACCGGTCGTGCTTACGGGCAGAAGACACTCCAAGGACGCGCCAAGGGAAAAAAACAGTCCCGATCTCAACATCAATAACTTATACCAGGAGTACCCGCTTCCCTCATTGCTTCGATCTAAATTGCCCAAGGAGTATGCGTTCCAGTTTGCCGATCTGTACGAACGGCTACTTCTAGTCATCCTCCATTGTCCAGATACGGTACGGGCAAGAGACCAAATTAACAGAGACTTCCCGTCCAAATCAGAACATATGACCAACTACTTCCCTATTCTATCCGGTGGCGATCTACAGTTCCAATCAACCATATTTTTCAAAGCATTCGCCTCCATCCTACCGGAACTGTACCAACCGCTAATGGAGGAATCTAACTTGCAGACCAACACTTCAAGACTTACCTGGTTGTACTGGTGGCTGAAATTCTCAGGTGCAAGGGCTCTCCAAAGACAGGACAGAGGCCGACTCTGGGATATCTTGCTAGGGTGGAGACCTAAACCTAACATGAACAGCATAAACTTCTTTTTGAATTATAACACCAAAATATTCGACCACTTGTACCATGAGGTACCCGCCGGATTCCGTTCCCCGTCAAACACCAAAAATTCAGAGTACTTGAAGAGTCTCAACAAACTGGATCCCTTCTGGTTCCCGGATTTGGACCTGTTTACTCTGGGGGACAGAGATTTCCCCTTTGATTACAACGTTCTAAGGGAAATTTTAACCAAGAACAAGTACGACCAACAAAGTTCCAACAACGTTGACAACAATACGGGGGCCGAGGAGGAGACAAAGGAGAGCCCACTCGCATACTCCACGGTTGACCCACACATCCAGCTGGTCTTCATATACGTCGCCATCTTACAGTACAACGAGTTCAAACTGCTAGAATTCGAGGAGACCGAGATCTCAGAATTCTTGAATAACGTCCCCATGTTGTCCAAGACAGACGACAAGAATTACAAGAAACTGTACATGGAGATCGATTACAACGCAGTAAACAAGAAACACAACGCGAGCAACTTCCGCTCACATAAAGCGTACTCCATCTCAGAGACCTCCTCCACCTCATCGCTTTCGTCTGGGTCTTCCGCAAACAACGCCGCGGCGAATTCGAACGAACCTACGAGTAAGCAGCACATGCTGATCGAGCTGGGGAACGACGCAAAGGCGTCGCACTCGTTCAACGATCTGCTGAACAGTGCGGGCGATATCTGGCGGAAGTGGCTATGGAAGGAACTAGAAGAGAATGTCAACAGCGAGTAAGACCCTTTGGCCGTTACCTTACATAGTTAACTACCTGCCTAGATATGCCATTTTTCTTTTATTTTTTTTCGAAACAGAATTTGATATAAGACAAAGCGCAGTGATATTTAGCAGGCTACAAATTGGATTGACTGAGTTCGGATAGATTGATTGGCGTCTGGAACTCGGCGGTGCGATCATGCCATTGTTTGACAGTGTTCGGAATTTTGTGAATTCTACGACTGAGTTGAAGGTGAAGCAAGCCACGGATGACAGCGAGGTTCTGTCGTCGTCGACGGGGACTGTCATGAATGAGATTTCAGTGCTTACTTACAGTCCCAAGACGTTGAAAGAGATCCAATCTGTGCTGAGAAAGCGGTTCCACTTGATGTCTACACTCCCGCGGAAAGTTTCGCACAGGAGTTGTCTGATCGTTTTGAAAACACTGACTCTTATTCTGTTCCTCTTGAATAACGGCTCTAATGCGTTTGTGAGTTGGATAAAGAGCAATGTGAGTGCGTTCGAACCCTTGCAGAATGCTCCGATCACGGAGTTTAGCTTTACAGACAAGGCAGACCTGCCGATGTACGAACAGATACGACAATCTGCGGCGGACATTCTACAATTAATTGGGGACGACAATCTATTGGAGGAGAGAAGAAGAGACGTCATTCAGTTCCGTTCTAGCATATCGTCCCCCGGGAGGAAATCGACGGATAACAGCCATTTGCAAAAATACAGTTACGGACGGTTCAGCAACGAGATTGGGAGAAGTCTCTCTGAAAATATTGGCGGGGTCAACTCCTCCTCGCTTACTGGTAACGAGGAGGTTGGTACGGGCAGACCTGGGATGATACCGACGCAGAGCATTAAGCGGCGAATGTTTGGTTTACGAAGTAATCTGAGTCCGAGCGATGACCCGGGGGTTACCGATGAGGACAGCGAGGAAGGTTCCGGTGAGAGTAGTGGCCGACTGACGAGCATCAAGGGCTACATCTCCAAACTACACCACTTGGACCCGTTGGCCGAAGAGGAGGCGCCCACGCCGGCCCCGAGTCACACCCCACTGTCACCAGATAGTCGCAAGATGGAGGACACGGATACAACACGCGAATTGGAGGGCACAGAGCCTTGGTCTCGCACGTCGTCGTTCACAAACAAGTTCCGTCCATCCAATCCCTTTGCATAAGAAGGGGAAGTAAAAGACAGCGTTGATTCATAATGTACTATTGTGCCCCCATAGCATACACACGGACTGTACCACGAACAGCTTAAGGTGATCATTCCACTTGACTCACGGCACCATCAAAGTGAGCGAACCGCACAAAACCGGGGTGGTACTGCATATTACACCCGTACACCACGGACCGCTTTTTCATTTTCTTCAATTTTCCCACAGAAATACCCAAAGAGGAAATTATGAAACATCTTGGTGGACAAAACGCAAAATCGCAGTAACAACAACAAAAAAAAAAGGGAAGTCCGAATTACTCTGTGGGAACAAACCAAAGCAAGAAGAACAGGGTGGATATTGCACCAGAGAGTTGGCCAGATGAGCCCTTCAAGCCATTCATTGACCAAGCCGACCACGATGAACGGTAACGATTAACACCAATTAACTCACAAACTGATGTGGCCGCACTTCTAACCGCCCAGTGGCACTGATTGGTACCAGGGAAAGGTCCAGTCACGTGGCAGTTGCCGAAGCTGCCACGTGACCCCTCCCAATCCCGTGATATCGGACCCTTTTCCCCTTTTCGGAACCGATGTCCGAAACCGCGGCAAACAGAAAAATATCGCGATTTCGTACCACGTGACATCCGGTGTTACCCCGCTCTTCGCGATAAGCGAAAGGGGGCTGTTCAATTTTTATCTTTTTCTTTTTTTCTGGTATAAAAGAGACACGATTTGCCACTTTCCGGTGCGTTCCCCCCGCTGTCACGACCGGTCGAGTTGGGCAGCACCAGAACGAACGGTACAGCAGAAGCCACCTTTTTCTGTACATTTCACAGCACTACAGATAGAACTAGCAATGCAGATTTTTGTTAAAACTTTGACGGGGAAGACGATCACGCTGGAAGTTGAGTCCTCGGACACAATCGATAACGTGAAGTCGAAGATCCAGGACAAAGAGGGGATCCCACCAGACCAGCAGAGACTGATCTTCGCCGGTAAGCAACTAGAGGACGGCAGAACCCTGTCTGACTACAATATCCAGAAGGAGTCGACTCTGCATCTGGTGTTGAGATTGAGAGGTGGTATGCAGATCTTCGTCAAGACTCTGACGGGGAAGACGATCACGCTGGAAGTCGAGTCCTCGGACACAATCGATAACGTGAAGTCGAAGATCCAGGACAAAGAGGGGATCCCACCAGACCAGCAGAGACTGATCTTCGCCGGTAAGCAACTAGAGGACGGCAGAACCCTGTCTGACTACAATATCCAGAAGGAGTCGACTCTGCATCTGGTGTTGAGATTGAGAGGTGGCTTTTAAGGATGCAGGGATATACATAGATATACGGAAATGGTGCTATACCAATTTGGATAGTACTTTGTAGTTACATAATATCCTTTACATCTGTAAAAACATTACTTCTGGATTTGTTCTTGTTCTCTGCCGAATACAATTGAACTATATTTCAACGTTCTTCAGTTCGTGTGCCATTCTCGATGTGGGATCTGCTTCGCTTAATTCGCAAAGTTGACTTTCCACAGAAGATCGGAATTCAGGGAACTTCTTTATGAAAGTTGACCCAAATTTTATTAACTTCAGTTTCACGTTCAGTATGGACTCCTTCTTACCACTGACACTAAAAACCTCGTTCCAGTATCCAGGGAGTTTGGCGGAGTCAACCTCTGCTACAGGCCCCCCCAAAAGTAACATGCCTATCTCACTTGCAGCTATCTGACTCTTCCAGGTGTATTGAAATTTCTCATTTGAAAACAAGTCCATGGAATGTTCTATAATGTAATCAAATAGCTTGCTCGACTGACTCTTACTGTAAATTGGCACACTAGCCTTGAGTATGGAAATCACAAACTGCTCTTTTTCTGTATTTTTTTGAGAGGATTTTTCACCGACTGCTACATTCGGTTTGGACCTTTTAGCTTCATTCCCCTCAGTTGTCTGATTGGCTACACTGCCCCTGCTAGTGGTGTCGTCAACTTCGTTCATAACCGCGGTAACAATTTTCATATATGTGTCGATCGGGATCGAGGAATCCAAGTCCATCGTTTCACTAAGATACTCCGCATAATCGAAAACGATCTTTTTTAGATATTTCATATTAGAACGGGATATTTCGACTTCTACCACCTTATCTATTTCTGCCTTCAAAGTGGCATTCGCCAGAATATATTCTTTGAAAAAAATAGATAACTGGATCAGGGCCTTGAATAACGTTTCTTTACCATCCCATGTTCTACCTTGTAACGAGTTGAGCGTCAACTGAAACAAAAGATCAATTTGTTTATCTGCAATATGTTTATCCACGCTCTGGCAAATCGCGAGCAATGTTTTTGCACACATTTTCCTCATATTAAAATCAGGAGAAGCAATAAAGCCCGATAACAAATTTAAAATTTCAGACAGGTAAAGTTTAACAGCAGCAGAACCCGATCTTGACGCTTCACTCCATATTTTAGAATAGAGTTGTGCATTATCCTTGTCATTATCATTAGAGGCGATGAATATCAGGGGCATGAAAATATCACTGATATCTTCGAATTGAGAAGGTGAGTACTTCAAAATACTATCTACAGTCATTCCCACAATTTTCTTGCCGTTATCGCGAGTACCAGCGAAATACAAAGCCACCAACTTTTTACCATACTTTACAGCCTTTTCAATAGATGTCACTTTAAACAAGTAACCTATCGAGGCCGCATACACGGAACTGACTGCCTCATTTCTATCTTCCAACATTGTCATGCAAACTTTCAGCAGCCTGCCACTATATGGCTTGATGTCTAAGGCATATCGTCTCACCAATAGCATAAAAACTTGGGATGCTGCTACTTTTGATGGAAGACCTACAGAGCTTTTAGCAGCTTTCACAGCGCTCTCAACCAGAGAATCAACCATGCCATCATCAGCTTGGTTGATTAATTTATCAATGACCTCAAATAAAGGAGAGGTTCTGACAGAATTCTTTCTCTGGGTATCTATCAAATCGCTGTCAATGTTGTAATTGCTCGAGTTTAACGCTAGGTAATTGATCACTTGCGGCTCAAGAGAAGAAAAGAGTAGGGTGAATTCGTAAATCAGCTTTGGCGAATATGGTCTAATAGCTTTACTATCTGCCTTCACCAAGTCAATTAATGTTGTTAGGGCAAATTTACGAACCTCTTCTGCATCACTTTCAATACCTTTCAATCCAAGAAGGAATGGCACAATACGATCCAACAACATTTTAGATCTTTCTGTCGCTCCACCTTCAGTAGAATGAATGGAACGAGAAAATATCTTCGCCAAGGCGACCACAAATCTTGTACCAGCTTCTCGTACACTTTCCTTTATATCGTCCATGACCCTGAACCCCATCGTCCACAGATCCAAAAGCTTTTCCGAGAACTTCTCAAAGTCTTGAGTCTGCAAGAGCTGTAACAGCCCCACGGTACTCGCCTCACGTATACGCCATTCCTTGTTTCCCATACCATCCAATAGTGCCGACAATATCACATCAAAATAGGAGCTTACAGTTGATGACGTGTTGGTTATCAAAGTGTTCCAGATATCGTTCATTGAGCGTGCGACACTTGGATAAGGATCAAATTTGTATCTATACAACACCGGAATGAGTTTATTAGATGTTTTTTCATCTTGTAATAACATTTTTTCCAAAGATGACTTGGACATTATAGCACCCAAGCCAAACGCAATCCCTCTTCTTGAAGACCATAAAGCCGAGCTTTTGGCCAAAGACATGAATTTGTAGACCAGCGAAGGATCACCAACCTCAGACGCTAAATTCATAATATCCTTATACGTGCTGATAGAACCATCACCAGTATTCATCACATTGGGCTCGAATACCTGAGTTTGTTCTGACATGGCCCCAGCACTTAAAGCCATTGCCTTGGTAGAATCAGTAAAAGACCTCAACAAACCTTTCACCATATCCTCTTGCAAATCACTGTCTCCTTGCTGGTAGATTAGCGATAACCCTCTAGCAGCCGCATCTTGAACGAATTCGTCGTTTACAGCTAAAAACCTCATAAACTTTAAATGAATATCCTTTGATTTAGCCGTCAGGGATGCATTGTTTTGAAGATACTCTGTCAAACAAAGAAGCCAGATACAACTTGCTTTCTTCATTGCAGGTTCTGTAGAATCACATGCAACAAGAATCTGGTCCAGAACTTTTCCAGAGTTTTCGGTATTAAACTGCAGTTCCAACTGTGTGTAGGAAGCTCCATATATATCACGTTCTTTGAGTAAAATGCGGCTACCCCACCCACCTGCAACAAGGGAAAGTGCTTCTCCTGCTGCAAATAAGTATTCGATTTGTTTTGAAGGGTACGTCGCAAAAATGTCTTTAAAGAACTTGTCACTCAAATCGAATTGCGATGCGTATAATGACAAGTAACCGTAGACTTGGGTCGAAAGCTCATCATTCATCAATTTCTTTTCATATTTCTGCATAAATCTGACGATAAAATCCTCCCTTTTCTTTAAGTCGAGACGTAATAAAAGGCCATATTTGAAGATTTGATTGTACATTAGTAATACAATTCTTCTGTTGGTGTCAGAATTGTCTAAATTGACAATCACTTCCATTAGGCCACTTAGTTGTTCGTTATTAAACATGGAACCTTTCTGTACTAATTGAAGTCTTGGGAGAATATATGCAAGTGCAAAGGGGGTGGACAACTCCAGAGAGTTTCCGGTATCGCTTTTCACTGAAGTGATTAACTGGGCCAGGTCCGAACATGTAGGTGGCAGACTCGATGATATTATCCCGAGTATTTGTCCAGCCAACTCCAAATCGCCATTAGATATCGTTTTGAAGCCGCCCAAATACCTCAATAAAGGTTGGAAAAAGCATTCCAGATTTGACAAAACAGAGCTGTTCGTAAACTTCAGAAACGTAAGAGCTGTAAAGCCCAAAGTGACGTCATGGTATTTGGAAAGGGCTATTCTTTGCCCACTTGCATCATTCTCAACAAACTCACCGCAGACCAACTTTAGGAAATCAATATACCATTTACTGTCAACACCACAAAGTAAATTCGAAACCAAGTCTGAAACTCTCTCATCCACATCGATAGCATTTTGAATGCGCACCTGCCAATCTTCATCTTGGCCGATAATCGTTGACTTTCCGTAAGTAGCTTCCGATATTAAACACTGTTTGGCAAAGTTGATAGCAACAGGTAAAGTACTTCGTAGAACACTATCCTTATTCTCTTTGAGTTCCTCAATTTCCTGTAACAAGTACTGCACAAAGTTTTGGAAGCTGGGCAACTTCGTTTCCGAGACGTTGGATTCCAACACCTTCGGAACGGTGACTGCGGAGCCGTCCGTATTAGTGCTCGACACCAGTGATCTATTCATTCTGAACCAATAAGGATGCAACCCTTTGGTGGATTCTTCAATAATATCAAACCGGTTTGTTTTTAGAGTGCCCCAAATATTCATCAATCTTGCCTCACAGTCGTCAAAGTCAAAAGTGAAATTGACAAACTTAACGGAAATATATCTAGCAGTCATAAGCACACCTTCTTTTTTTTCATGGTCTGGAGAATTGTCATTGTTAGCCGCATCACCGCCCAAGGTGGCTTTCAACATTGTTTTAAGTTTCTGCTTTGAAAAGTCTGGTAACTTGTGAAGTTGTCCTAATACGGAAAGTAATGCCTCCTGGATGCTGTGCCGAAATTCATCCAGGTCGCCACTTAGGGAATCAAATAAAAATTCAACATATGACAGATCTTCAAAGGAGCTATAATCTTTGCTTAAAATATCCCCAATGATCTCGTATTGTAACTTTCTCTGTTGAACCGCGGTCGCAAATGACGGGGTTGAAGGTCCCAATTGCAATCGCGGCCATCCCTCAGAATGCAAATTGTTTCTTATCAGAGAGAGGATCGTTGTAGAGTAATCAGCTGTTTCGTTTGTACTTCCAGGCAGAAGACTCTTGAAATTGGTCTTCGCTGTATGACGGATAAATGTTAGGCAAATAATCCTCAACTTAACGTCAGAGGAGTGTAGACCGATGGAACAAATCAGTGAAACCTTTTCACGATCAAGTGTGGCTCTCACACTGCGATTCAATATAGACAAAATTTTGGCTTGTAACGCAGGCTTTACTGGAGGTCTCCCGATCTCTTTATCACCAATGAATAACGAAATCAAATAACCGATGAAATCCTCGTTTTCGTAAGGGATCTGCAACCTCTTCAAAAATTGAAGTGCGCTATCTGAAAGATCACTCGAGTCAGTACTTACCACACAAAGAAACTTTAACAGCAGCTGATCATCAGCGACAAAACCGTTGGTGACGAATTTGAAGATTGCTCTTTTGAAATTAGAGTGTTGTTCCCTAGTAAAGGAAACACCAGCAGAATACGTGAAAAATGACACATCAGTAGCACAAAGACCTGGACAAGAGTATCCTCTTGGAATAGTACCAGTCTGTGGATCTGCTTTAGCTGGCACCAGCAGGAAAAATTTTGTAAAATGATCTAGAAGAAACTTTAGGTCCTTTTCATCATCCAATTGCAGAAATTCAATTATTCTTTGTTCCTCTGGCGTTCCCTTCCGCGGGGGTGACCAACTTAGCAGCAATTTGCATAATATATGAAAGAGTCTTGCAGCTGTGTTTAAAGGCTGAGTCGAGATTCCGTTCATTATGTCCGGGATCAACATTTTTTTTTCATCAACATCAACTATTCTATCCACACCTTTGGATGCCAAGAGTGAACTGTACAGCCGTACGTTGTCTATCAAAACTTGATTATTGCTGTTGGGCAAGACTGGGTTCTTGGCTTGGTCAATCAGCTTTTTAACAGGTAGTTTCATAGCACTCAAAGACGATAATCTCGATAAAACATGTTTTAGACTTTCAAAGACCGCATTTCGTGTAGAAGCGTACGGTGACGCTAGTTTCAGTAACAGCGGCGCCAAGTACAGGTCTAAACTTGCTTGCAATTTCTCCTCTGAATCGGCCAGTGCGATCCGTAGTTCCACTTTCTCGACCAGTTCTAGTTCTTTCTGCTCCGATAGCTGAGCACTCATAATGCTGAGGCAGATGTATTATTTTCTAGCTTTTATTCAAGGCAATTCTGCTGTACTTTAAACACGTCGTCGGTTCCCAGACTGGTCAGCGCACTGTATATGAACGTGACGGACGGGGAGCAACAGTAACAATTCTCTGCACTTCTCTTCTCGACTGCCCTAATCGCCACTGTAATTGTTTGAGAAGCCGTCAAAAAATAAAAGGTGGGAATATTAGACCTTCTATATGAGCGTTTGGAAAAATAGAAAAAAAAGAGAAGAGACAGAAATGAATAGCAGAGATACAAAGCAGTCTTGAAGCATTACGTTTCGCTAATTTGTGGGGCCAATACTTCGTAGGACTCCTTGAAAATAGAGCTAGCTTAAAGAATCCTGTGAACCATGTCAACGGGTCCCAGCTTTGTCACGGTGAGAGGCCAGGCGATCTCGCTGGAGACTCAGACGGAGTCTCTATTGTCGCGTTACTCAACATTTGCGCAGACTACCAGCTCTGAGCAGACTGGGCAAGAGAAGAAGCTCGATGGGCAGCTCGAGAATATACTGCAGAAAAGACAAGGTGTTATTGACCAGCTGACCCAGATCTGTAAAGACAATGCGTCTGTGTCGGCATCGAAACTGTCGCAGTTGCAACGCCATAAGGAAACTTTGCAGCAACACTGGCATAATTTCCAAAACATTAGATCGTCCATCCAACAGGAGCGTAACAGATTGAATTTATTGTTCTCGGTGAAGAACGATATCGCTCAACATAATAACAACACGGTGGATGATGCTGACGAGTACATCCAAAATGAGACGAGACGGATCGACCAGTCGCATTCTATAGTAGATCGGCTGATATCGCAGGCATGGGAAACTAGAGACCAATTTTCAGGGCAGAATACTGTACTACACAACGCCAACAACCGGATTCTTTCCACTTTGCAAAGAGTACCGGGCATCAACCAGGTGATTGGGAAGATAGGCACGAGAAGAAGAAAGAACGCCTTAATATTGGCTTCAATTACCACCGTGTGTATACTGATTCTCTTTTTCACTTGGTAATGAAAGGCTGCGGCATCAATGTATATACTTGTTTCGAAATGAAGGCAACGTATGACAAAAGGGCGTCGTGACTGTGACCCTGGGGTATAACTGCAATCGATTAATATTATTAAATATATAAAATAGGAATGTGCCAACGCTATCATTTCTCATCGTTGGTGGTGGACACAAAATTGGGCAGCGATGACGAATCCGTAGACATCATCATCGAATCACCATCCTCTATAAATGAAGTACCGCCATCCTCCTCTAAGATGGTTGGGATACCACCGTAACCTCTATCTCTTTTCTGGACAGATTTGAAAGTGACCGCTTTATTCACGACTTCCTCGTCGATGTCGCTACTATCCGAGTTTTGATGCTTGGCCTTTGTTTTGGCCTTACCCTTCTTCAAGATACCATTTGCCTCACCACCTCCGTAATCCTCCATGTTATACTCGTAATCATCGTCATCTGGCGCATACGAGAATTCGCTCAGGTCGGATGTAGTCCTTTCACGCTTCTTGTACATCCAGCTTGGTCTTCTCATCCAGTACTTCCAGAACTTCTCCTTGTAGACTGTCCAAGGCCAGTTCACAGGCGACTCATGACCCTGATAGACGCAGATATCGTACACCAGCGCACCCGTCAATGCACCCAAGATTGGTGCTGTAATTGGTACCCAGAAATAATGGTGATACCTGATCCATAACAGTTTCCTATCCATTCCGACAGCATAGAGGGCAAGCCGCGGGCCCAAATCACGGGCAAGATTGATGGCACACGCCGTGGTGTACCCCATCGCAGCGTTCAAAATGAAGATGAGGATAAACAGCATCAGCGGGAACACATCCGTGGACAGACACGTGTATGGATCCGTCATGGCAAATATACAGGCCTGAAAGACTGCAGTAGCGACGTACTCCGAGGTAAATTGCCTTGCTGACGACAGGTATGGTTTGGGAAATGTGATAAAGTCAGCGGCGACCGCTTGCTCCAAATGCCAATCCGAGTACAGTTCCATGAACACTCTTTTGTAGAAAATGAATGTGATTAATGCGCCTGCAAATCCTCCGAGTACCTGGCCGCACAGGTAGAAGGGGACTTTCTTTAGGGGGAACCCTCTGAACACCAAGTTACTGATTGTTACGGAGGGGTTTAAATGTGCACCGGAGATGGCGGATCCACCAGAACAGAAATAGCCCATGACGACAGCGGCCCCCCACCCGAGTGGGATAGCGTCAAATGAGCCAGAGGGGGACGGTGTGACGAGTTCCTGCAACGTTCTCACTATGGTGATTGCGTCATCCAGACTCGTTGGCAAGCTGTCTGTCAGCTTGTTCAAGGCGTCATTATATGTAATCTCTGTGGCTCTGGCCCCCAAGTTGACCTGACAGCAGATGGCTGCCCCCAAGAGGCACATCACTAGTGTACCTAGAAACTCGGCCAGGAATTCTTTCATGTATGATTGCTTTACTGCGGACCACTTGTTGATCGGATGGTATGTCGAAGGTAAGACAGTTGGTGTCTGTGGATTCTGGTACAGTGTCTTTGGCTTCACCATCAGCGGTACATTCAACGGTGCATCCCCATCGTCATGGTAGTTCGAGTCGTCAGCACCACCGTCGTTATTGTAGCTATCGTTACCGTTGCCGTTGCCGTTACCGTTACCGTTACCGTTACCGTTGCCGCTGCCGTTGTTATTATTGTTGTTGCTATTGCTATTATTGTTGATTGTATCGCGATCATTATAGAAGTCGCCAACGTTCAAGACATTGGCAGTAACTGTTGGGGCTCTTGCCCGCAGTCCACTGTTCCCCCCATTACTATTCCCCTTGCTCATCGAATTGTGGTGTTGCGAGTCAACCGCTGAGCTCATGGTAACCTGTGTATTTGGAATCACTTCCTGGATGGGGAACGGCATCGGACCGTCCATGGTGTACTGGGGTATATAGGACGCAGAGGGCAATGCAGACGTTGGTGACTGGCTGGCGTGTCTCCCGGGGGTGCCCTGCCTCTCGTAATCGAAGTTCTCATCTTTGCTCCCCCTCCCTGCGCTCCTCTCCCGCTCATGACTTCTCAAGCTTGGTTCGCTTTGAATATCGCCCTTCAAGAACTCGTTGAGTGCCTCGTTGGTGTTCGACATATTGGTCACACTACAACTGGCACCAAGAGTGAAAAAAAAAGGAGAGAAAGAACTTGGCGTTACCAGACGTTAAAAACGCGCACTCCTTCTGTAAGAGCAGCCGCTGAACCAAGTATTTTGCTTATGCAATAGGAGACAGCCCAAGCTTCTGAACAGAGAGCGTTTCAATATCGATTTGTTCAGTCTCTGCTGTTCTTAGAATCTTGAAAACACCAAACTGAAAAATTTCGTCATTTTCGTCATTTTCCCCCTTTTGGCAGCGCAGAAATTCCGGGCCGGGAATTATATTCCTGTCGCGACTACGACGGACAGCTCGAAGCTCACCGTGTTGCGTTGAGTACACACCTCACAGTCAAGTGCCTTCTCCGACAGGCGGACTTCTACCCCGGGGGGAAGGGTCACCAACTAATCCAGCTTTTTTCTCACTTCTGTCACCAACGTAAATTGGTAACGTAATATGCAAGGCCTCTTGACCCTCTCTTTGTCTCTCACTTACACTATCTCGTCTTACTGTCCCTTCCCCCCTTTATTTTTTTGCCGAGCACTAAACCAAGAAGAGAAGAGTCACAATGCGACAATAGAGCAACAAAGTCGTTATTGTTCTTGGCAACAAGCTTCGCTGAATTTGTGACGCACGTCGTCCCCAATATTTTTCTTGCACCAATCACGGCGTGACGGGGTTCTCGGGCGTGAACTGACACCTGATGCATGGCATGGCAGCATTTGTCGGAGTAATGAGAGGGTAGAAACTCAGCGCCCCCCTCATTACCGCGCCCCTGTTGCACCGGTGTTAAACGTCTAGGGCTGTAAGTTCACTATCACATAGTTGGAAAAAAAAATCACAGCAGACAACAGACAGCACTTCGCGGGGAACATACGTGCAGTTAAAACCTGGGGAAAGTGGTGGTGACTCCTGTTTACGTCAAGCAAGTGAATGGATTAGATAACAGTACAGCCGTATCAGGTAACGCCATTGTCAAGAATCTAATTGAAGTCCGCTCGAGACCCGGTTAGTATATAACCGGCAATCTTTATCGCTGTTTTCATTCTGCTGTTTGCTCTTCTATTCTTCACTTTTTTTTCACCCTTCGCTCTTCATTTCCATCTCTTTTGGTTTC
This sequence comes from Huiozyma sinensis, assembly GCA_030705205.1. Classification (NCBI taxonomy): domain Eukaryota; kingdom Fungi; phylum Ascomycota; class Saccharomycetes; order Saccharomycetales; family Saccharomycetaceae; genus Huiozyma; species Huiozyma sinensis. The sequence continues at coordinate 50,403 of JANIWX010000050.1, forward strand.
TAGTTGTTGATGTTAAGGGTTTACCTTCAGCTTGGAATAGACACAAGTTTTAAAGGTATTAAACGTACAGTCAACAAGTACTATCACATTTCTGCAATTGCAAAGAATAAACAAAGAGACGAAATGCCCGTTTCTGCTGACGTCTCACAGAACGGCCACGTCCCTCTGATTGTCTCCATAGACGTGGGGACCACGTCCTCTAGGGTGCTACTATTCAACAAGTTCGGTAAGGAGGTCACCAGACATCAAATCGAGTACTCGACCTCCGCATCGAGCCAGAAGTACACCCCTGCGGGGGCAAGAAGAAAATCGCTTAACGACTACTTGGCAAGGGCCCAGGCTGGAGACCACACCCCAAAGACCATCTACTCGTCAGTGGGTATGATGATCGAGGAGAACGACAATCTCGAAATCGAAGACTTGAACGAAAGACTGACCGAGAAAAGAGGTCCCACGCTACGGTATCCAAAACCAGGTTGGATAGAGTGCAACCCAACAACACTGCTGATCAACGTCCTACAATGTCTCGCACTGTCGTTGAACTCTTTGAACAGAGTAAACACGCTGAGAATTGCGGACTCGAAACTCCCATACCAGGTGAAGTGCATTGGGATTACAAATATGAGAGAAACAACGATTGTATGGTCCAAACGCACGGGTATGCCCGTCATTGATTACGGGATCGTTTGGAATGATACCAGAAACGGCGAAATCATTCGACAGAGGGAGAGGGATACACCAGCAGAACAGGTGCTCGAGTTGCAGAACAAAACGGGCCTCCCACTTTTCTCCACCTATTTCTCTTGCTCCAAATTACGCTGGCTACTGGACAACGAACCAAAAGTTAAGGAGCACTATGAAGCCGGGGATTTGATGTTTGGGACTGTCGACACTTGGCTGCTCTACCACTTGACCTCTACCAATGAATTTGTGTCTGACGTTACCAACGCCTCACGTACTGGGTTTATGGATCTGGAAGCAATGAAATACGATGACGCGCTACTGAATTATTGGGGGGTCGACCGTCAGAAGATCAACCTACCCACTATCAAGTCCTCTGCAGAATTTTACGGGACGTTTAGGGCTCCAGAACCCCTCAAGAATGAATTACCACCCAATCTATGGAATGTCCTTACGAAATTCCAACGGGGCGATATACCAATCCAAGGTTGCCTTGGGGATCAAAGTGCCTCCTTAGTGGGTCAAATGGCCTATACGAAGGGATCTGCCAAATGCACTTACGGCACTGGATGTTTCCTGCTTTACAACACTGGTACTCAAAAGCTGATCTCCAAACACGGTGCTTTGACGACCATTGGTTTCTGGTTTCCATACCTCACGGAGGGCAATAATTGGAACCAGCCTCATTTCGCGTTGGAGGGTTCAGTTGCAGTGGCAGGTTCAGTTGTCCAGTGGCTGAGAGATAATCTAAGGCTAATCAATCGCGCCCAAGACGTCGGTCCCCTTGCCAACGAAGTCCCCGATTCAGGCGGTGTGGTGTTTGTCCCCGCATTCAGTGGGTTGTTTGCCCCATACTGGGATGGGAGTGCACGTGCCACCATAATGGGTGTATCGCAGTTCACGACCGCATCACACATTGCAAGGGCTGCAGTGGAAGGTGTATGCTTCCAGGCAAGGGCCATTCTGAAAGCGATGAGTTCGGATGCATACGACGGTGACATTTCAGATGACATCGATCTGTTGGAGAGTGGTGTTGGTCAAGATAACACTTGTGCATACGAGAAGAGCTTGCTATCAACGCTTTCTGTCGATGGTGGGATGTCCAGGTCGGACGAGGTTATGCAAATCCAAGCGGACATATTGGGGCCCTGCATCAAGATAAGACGGTCCCCTGTATTAGAATCGACCGCGCTAGGCGCCGCCATTGCTGCGAACATGGCGTATAAGACCCCGGAGGAGCGTGTTCTGTGGAAGGACCTGAAGGATGCCAAGAAATGGATTTTCTACCGCGGGCACGACAAAAATGAAGAGATCGTTCAAGACCAGCACCCAAACTTGAAAGTGTTCCGCAGTCAATCCAAGGACGATGAAAGGCGCAAGCATTGGAAGATGTGGGAAGCTGCCATTGCCAGATCTAGAGGTTGGCTACGGGATGTTGAGGGGGAACATCCAGAAGTACCCGAAGAGTGAAGCCGCGTCGCCGGGCAAGCCTCTTGTATTATTTTTTTTATGATCGCATGACATTTTACATATTCATTTTATACCGTGACTGTTTTTTACAGCAGAAAACCAATTTCTGATTATTTTCAAAAAAAAAAATTGGTAAATTTAAGAATTCCCCTTTTGGGATGTGGTGAAAAATATCTTGTTCCGAGGGACGCAAAGAACCGCAAGGACAATTCTGCGCGTTCACCTTATCTTGGTATATCTGCTGTTGTTCGTGTGATACAGTACGTCTTACATTAAACAACTTTGCTGAAAAAAGACCAACCCACTCATATAGTACACCAACAATGGCTCCAGGTAAGAAAGTCGCTCCAGCCCCATTCAGCTCAAAGAGCACCAAGTCGACCAAGGCTAAGAACCCTCTGGTCAATGCCACCCCAAAGAACTTCGGTATTGGTCAAGCCATCCAACCATCTAGAAACTTGTCCAGATACGTCAAGTGGCCAGAGTATGTCAGATTGCAAAGACAGAAGAAGATCTTGTCCTTGAGATTGAAGGTTCCTCCAACTATTGCTCAATTCCAGTACACTTTGGACAGAAACTCCGCTGCTGAAACTTTCAAGCTATTCAACAAGTACAGACCAGAGACTGCTGCTGAAAAGAAGGAGAGATTGACCAAGGAGGCCGCTGCCATTGCCGAAGGTAAGACCAGAGAGGAAGCCTCTCCAAAGCCCTTCGTCGTCAAGTACGGTTTGAACCACGTCGTCTCCCTTGTTGAAAACAAGAAGGCGAAATTGGTTTTGATCGCCAACGACGTCGACCCAATTGAACTGGTCATCTTCTTGCCAGCTTTGTGTAAGAAGATGGGTGTTCCATACGCCATCGTAAAGGGTAAGGCCAGACTAGGCACCCTTGTTAACCAAAAGACCTCCGCTGTTGCCGCCTTGACTGAAGTCAGACCAGAAGACGAAGCCGAGTTGGCCAAGTTGATCTCCACTGTCAACGCGAACTTCTCCGAGAAGTACGACGATGTCAAGAAGCACTGGGGTGGTGGTGTCATGGGTAACAAGGCTCAAGCCAAGATTGCCAGAAAGGCCAAGGCTGCTGGCCCCGTTTAGGTCCAATGAGAAAAAACACAAGAGATTCCTACATTTTTGCATTATTCGTCCCCACCGCTCCCGTCCCATATATATTATACAACTCATGAAATGGTAATGGGTACGAAGTGAGTTTTTGTTGAAGCAAGAGTATGTGCTCTTTTACCAGTGGTATTTGCCCCTCTGTCCTCCCAGTATCCTTTCTGTCTTTTTTTTCCATGATGGTAATCATTATAGGGTTTTCACCTCAGACAATTACGGTAGACACAAAAAAAAGTAACTCGGTTGTCCGTCTATAGCAGAGCAGCTTGCCAGCTGCTCTGCGTTGAACGCGGGCAATTGATGTTGTGTTTTGTTGTAGTACTGTGATATTGTCTGCGAGCGGGGAAACCTTTTGAATTGATCAGTTGTCGTGCGATATTAGACCAAAGGGGACAGCTGCCCCCAGAGAGAACAGCCCACTGTGCCAAGACACGCTCCTGTTACAGAAAGCGCACCGCACTCCCATACCCTATGTAAACGAAGTAAACTACAGCCCCACCCATACCAGGTCTACCACACCTCCCGGTCAGGTGACCGCGCACCCGTGCACCCGGACAGCTGCCGTGTAAAGCGACACTTCCTCTTCCGGAATCTGGTTCAAAGGGGCAAAAAAAATAAAAAAAAAAAAGAGGAAAAATTTTCGTTTGAAAAAAAAAAAAACTTGTGATAAAAAGAGAGTACAACGCAGCGGTTTCTATTGCCACTCCCCCCAGTTTGCAGTTTGGTTTGGGTGGTTTTTGTGTTTTCTGGTTGGAAACTCACCAGATTTGAACGCACACATATATTCGAGTCAGATTGAACAGGACGTACAGTTTCACATAGTACATCCGAACAACCGAGCAGAAGAACCGAGAAGGGGAACAGACAACAGTGAATAAATCCGAGAAAAGGGTAATTCAAGAAGAAGAAGGAAAAAAAAAATAAGACAATAGAAAAGAAATGTCTACTGAAGAACAGAACCAGCAGGAAGTTGCCGTTGAGGTGGTGGAGACCGTCCAAGAGAAACCATCTTACGACCCAAAGACCACCGTGTTTGTCGGGAACGTTGCCCACGAGGCGACTCCAGACGAATTGGTCGCCGTTTTCATCAAGGAGTTCGGGACCGTCGAGGTCGAGATTCCAGAGAAGAAGAGAGGCGACCTTCGTAACAGATCCTACGCGCCTGCCAGCAAGCACGCGTTCGTCATCTTCCCCCAGGAGATCGACTTCGACCAGATCAAGGAGAAGTACGACTTGACCGAGATCGACGGCAGAGAGATCCACATCAAGAAGGTGCAAAGTAACGAAGAGCTTCGTGAGAAATTCCAGAAGAGAAACCAGAGGTTCAACGCCCGTGGCGGTGCCCGTGGTGGCGCTAGAGGCGGCCGTGGTGGCAGACGTGGTGGCAGAGAGAGAGTCCCATTGGAACAGATGGAAAGATCCAAGGACACTCTGTACGTCAACAACATCCCATTCACTGCTACGAAGCCAGAGTTGGCCGAATTCTTCGGTGTTGCCGTGGAAAACGTCGCGTTGCCAATGAAGAAGTTGAGAGACTTCGAAACGAGAACTTTCGTCGAATCCGAGGACTTGAACAGAGGTATTGCCTTCATCACCTTTGCTGACACCGATATCGCAGCCAAGGCCGGTGACTTCAACGGTACCTCCTTCCAGGAGAGACCATTGACCGTCGACATCGCTGTCGTCAAGCCAGAACCCGTCGAAGCTCCCCACACGGAAGAAACTGACTCTGCCGCTTCTGCCCCAGAAACCTCAACTGAAGCTTGATTTGGCAGAATAGTGGTCTCGCTAATGGTGGGCTTTATGTCCTCCAAAATTTTTTTTCATGTCTCCCTCTGTTTTCCATTTTACTTTACAGCCTGATCGAACAGCTACTATAAGTGTTTATAGGCAATTCCCTTTCTTTCTCTCTTTCTTTCAATCACACCAATGTTCCTTTACCTCTTTGCTATGTTTTATAACACAATCGCTCTATCTTTGAGTTTCTCTTGTGCTATATCGTACTGCTTATGAATCAAAGCGTCACTTTATGATTTTGAGGAGTAATCAAGAAACAAAGTTGTTACTAACAGTATCCACTCTTGTTATATCACTACCCAAAAGAAAGAAGGAAAGAAAGAAGAAAAGCATTCTTTTCCGTTTCCAACAACGTACATATTTAGTTATGTGCGCGTCGTACGAAATGTAAATTGTATATATTATGTTAAAGTAGCGGTGCCGTTACTGTTTGTCAATCTATCATTCTGATTTATTTTATCTCGCTGCTGCTATTCATGGCACATTATTAAAGTGAAAAAAAATAGAGAAAATATCACTACTTGACAGTAGTGGGACATCTGTTCCTTAAACTCGTAATATTTGAGATGGAGCGCGCGCAAAGATCAAGTGTGGTATATAACTGCCGACTTATCCCCGGCCACTACTTGAGTGATGGCGCCAGCGTCCTACAGAGAATGGGTCTCCCTTCTGTTTAGCGCTTTACGGAAGGAACCGAGGTCGCCAAAGTACAAGTATAGAACTACAATCTGGGAAGCGAAGGAACTGCTCAGAAAAAGGAATAAAACCTATTCGCAAATTGACAGGAGCAAGGAGGTGAAGATATATTCAAACAGAACTTTTCTGAAGCTTTCACCTGATAGGGCGTTGAACGTGCTTTTAAGAGACTTCCAGCTACAACCAAACCAGAGTTTCAGGCTTATACGAACAGACGTAGCTCCAAGGAAAAAACCGAAAAGCCCCGATGAGTACTGGAACAAAGTGTTTCCTTTGTTTGAAAACAGAATTGTTGAAGAGCTAGACCTATCCATTCCAAAATGTGCCTTTGAAAGAGAGTCGTTCAATTACTGTTATGCGCTGGGATTGTGGTCGAGTGATAAGAAGACCCGTCTGAGCAAAGTCGCTTGGCCCCACCCTATCTTTTCGTTTAGTTGTGTCGGCTTGGGAGTAAGACCAGAAGTTTATGATGCGTTGAAGGAGGAAGGTCGTGTTTTCATTAATCCTGCAAACAGCGTAGAGTTGCCGTACTTTAGTGTAGACAGCAAGCTTGTTCCCAGGCATTGTGATGCTGTAGCACTCTGCCCTCGCTACGTACCTGAACACGTTACACTATTTGAAGAGAACGCGATCAATATCGATAAAGATCCAGTACCTTGCACCGGTGAAGAACTCTCAACGGTGACTCAGGCAATCACATGTACCTATCTTCCTTTGCTTTCCAAAGAACCATTCCGCACCTGCGGGAACGATTTGGCTATCTGGAGTCCCACTACCGATGGCGCTCTGGATAAACGTGTATTTACCTTAGATCGCCTATACGGACATGCCACGCTGCACAAAAGGTTTTGGAGCAGAGCGACTTATACAGATAGATCGTGCCCAGGCGATATCATCAGAGGCACCATTCTCTCAAATAATTCGAATATGCCTCAACTAATGGAGGAGTTCATGAAACATTACACCACATTCAATTTGTATTCCTTCTGTTGGAGAACACTAAATGACCAGAGTAGCGCTGTCCACAAATTAAAGGATCTAGTGAGTTTTACGGGCGAGGTGAGACCTTGGGACGCTTTTATTTGGAATGAGTACCAGGCTTTGGAGAAGTTACCGATACCTCATTCTGTTGACGAGTTGGTGTCTTTGAAAGCTCAATTCGACGAATTTTTGAAACACCTATCACGATATTATGCAATGGTGACCTGCGAAATGAAGCAACAAATGGCAGAGTTTTTTGTCACAACCGACGTAGATTCAGAAGGCGGCAGATATCAAGACACTCCAAGAGTCGTACCGACCACTTTGATACTACGCGATATCCTACTAAATGGAAAATGGTTCAAGCACTTCTATCCGGGTCTACACCTCTTAATGTCAACGAAAATTCCTTCTTGTGACAAATTAGACGACTGTTTTGTTCCATTGGACGACATGTCAATTGCTCTGGGTCGTAAGATAGACAAAGTAGTAAAAGAGATTTTGCTAATTGAGAGCTACGTTTATGAAGACAAAATCCCCCCGAAGAAATTACTAATCGTGAATCCGAGCGCAGAGGATGGGAATTGGAAAATTGTGATACTTATTAAAGATTCTATCCCCAATCATCTTTTGAAAACCCTAAAATTCAACACCAAGATTTCAATTCAAATTGTGAAAGACATACGACAGGTTACTGGCGTTGAAAATGGAAGCTGTTCTTGGAAAAGAATGATTGATGAAAACGTATTCATATATGCATACAAACTGGAAACTGAACCAAGTGCCAAACAAGAGGATACTAATCGCATGATAAAAAATGTTATTGATGAAATGCATAAAGGCAATTAACGTCGCACTCCTCTCTGATTTGCTTATGTCATTATATATAAGTCAGACACATGTATATAGCTTTTGAGATAATATTATCTGATTAAGAATTCTTTTTTTATCATGAAGTGTGGTTCGCCATTCAATCTTCTTGTCCACACCAACCGGTCGAATACAGTATCTGCCACAATAAATTGTCTGATCCCCCAATTACCTCTCCCAAAAATTTCAGGAATCCTCTCAGTTAGTTTAGGGAACAGCTTCTTATAGAAGTCCATATATTCCATAACATCCTCTTTTTCAATTACTATTGTAGAGCTGACTTCATTGAAAGTTTCGCTAATATAGTCTGGTACTTGGAAGCTTAGTTTCTTTGCTAAATCAGCTTTGTTTGCGATCCTGACAATCCATAATAACTGGGCTTGCTTCAAACAATTCTTGGAGACCAAATCATTATATGTTGTGACGCCGAATGCAAATAGTAAACTATTTGCGAATATCGTGTCCTGCTTGAAAAAGGTTTTGAAAGATGAAATTTCGTTTGAGTTCAAACACTCCAAAGTTTTCTTCTGAAATCTTGTCACTTCTTCGATAGCTTTCTGGAAAATAGCCTTCTGCCCCGCAAAATATTTTTTAACGGTAGATATTATCATTGGGTTGTTGTACCTCCCCAACTTTGAAAAGTCTGATTTCCCGGCAGTTTTGAAAAAATCCAACTTTGAAGAAAGTATTCCATAAAGTTCGTCAGAACCCTCGAGCATAGATCTGTACGTCAGAAAAGATTCCGATTTCAGCTTGCACAAAAATCCAAATAACTGTAGTAGAGGTAGAGGTAAAGGATTTGATAAGGATATATCAAATTGAATGCAATCTTCTTTGATCGTGCTCTTTTTTAAATCCAACTTTACTCCACACTTGCGAAAGTTAGCAATCGTTTCGGAATCCAACTTTAGTGTCAGTCTTGCAACGTCATGTACATTGTTTTCTTCTACAAATCCATACGCCAACAACAGCTCCTCGTTCGAACGGTCTCCGTAGTTGTTGAACAGCTCCTCTTTTGCGTCTATCTCTTTCGCTTCCGAAATGAAGTTGACGTTATCATCACTAAAGGTCCACTTAACTTTGGTATCGTTTCTATGATTCAATAGATCCACTACGGGGAGCAGAAATGCAGTTTGGAGATTTTTAACATTTTCTTCTAGTAAGAGTTCTGGAAAAGCTCTCGATGTGAATATAGCGCTGGACCATATGTATGCTATGAAACTAGTCCATGCAACTTTACCAGAATGGAGTCCATCTATGTTCGATGTGATATAATCTACAAGCTTATCGGAAGAGTCCAAATCGCAAGTTTCTGTCTCTTGCTCAATTCCAAGCTCAGTCAACAAACTTTTCCATTCGTTCCAGATCTCGACCAAGTTCGCGTTTACAGAGAGCAGTAAGTCTGTGCCTTTCAAAAGATCTAATTGGGATCTGTGCCAGAAGTACGGTTGATTTAAATGCAGCGGTAGAATGTCCAAATATGGTTGAAGGGGACAATTGGCGTGGTCACCAAACTTCAATTTACTTAAATACAACTGAGTTAGAGCGTTAGGATTTCCCGTCGGAAGGTTCCTGTTGTCACCCCAACTAAAGGCCTTCTTGGCATCCTCTTGAGTAATTAACAAACTTCTTGGTACAGAAATCAAAGGGCGTTTACTACCTTTTACCTTTTCAGAAACAACAGCCCTGATGCCTGTTTGGGCGGTGACTTCAAAGACGATGGACTTATCAATAACTGACCCATTTTCCTGGCTCCAATCGATGAATTTTTTCAATGAAGTACTATCAGAGTGTGACATGCTCAAGCGTACCCAGAGCTGGAGTATCTAAAGTCGAGGATGCACCGTTGAAACAGTAAGCTAACAATTGTTCCGGCTCTTATTGCACGATCATGTTGGAAAAATTAATTTACTTTTTTTTTTGTCTCTACGTCGTCACACCTTTTGGGACATAATCATATGTTTAAACGTTTCAGTGCAAGAATAGTGTACGTCCGAGAAAAGTCAAGAGAGTGATGAATCTAGGAAAGGCTGCATCTGATAGACCTTAGCCACTGACTAAAAGTCGTCACAATGTGCCATGGGGGCATCCATAGTTGTAGACCGGGTAAAAACCTTTTTTCCTAGAGAAGCAAGTATTCAGTACCTCATCGCTAACTGGCCTTGCGGGGTTATAAGATGGGGATTGAAAGAAAAAGAAAACATGGTGAGTTCTCACCCATGCGGGTTTATGTGACGTTTGTAGTGGGGCACGTAGAGTTTTGCACCCCGAAACTTGTATGCACAACCTCTCTTAGTCTTCAACATCATCGTAATATATTATGGCATAACCCAATGTGGAAAAATACCAAACGATTATTGGTAGCAAGGTGTGGAGGTTAGCGAGATTAAAAACAAATGCACTCCCAACACCGGCTAGACGGGGAATGTGACGCGTCGGGAATACAATAATAAGACACCCACGATGTCATCGCCTCGACTGCAAAATTTTCCGAATTGATCTTCTGCCTCTTCTTGCAACGAGAAAAAAAAATATTCATCGATGCGTTATATGAGGCAAAAACTGCACCTCTTTTTGCCCTATGGACTTCCTGAGGCTGTATGCCCTTCGTTCCCATCTTTGTGGGGCGAGACGGAAAAATGTTCATACACTTTTACACCTTGTTTTCTTCCCTTCAGCAAGCGATGAGAGTGCCGTGAGGAGGGAAGGCGGTGAAAATTTTCACTATTGTTTTCTCTTTTCTCCAGGGGAATCGCACCTTGATTTGAATAGTATTGGGCGATGGCCTGTGCTTGCTTTGCATTGTCTAGTCAATTGACCCACTTCTACTGTAAGAGGTTATGAAACGAACTAACTTTTATATATAGGGCGCGCATTTTGCTTCAATTGAAACGAAGTTCTGTCATAACTTGACTACTCATCGCAATTCTGAAAGAAGACAACCATACTCGCTCTCTGAAGAAATTGTAACAAGCATGTCCCACTCAATCGAAAAGGCCTTTGGGCCTGATCAAGAGAAGAACGTCACTGTTGTGAGAAGTAATAACACAACAACGGAGGCGTCGGACGGTACGAATTCGTTTGTAAATAAGGAGCAGTACGAGTCTCATCAGGATTCCACCACCGAGGAACACGCAACCGGGAATAAAAAGACGTTGACTATCAGAAAGACGGAACTTCTCTCCAAATCTTATGACAAATGGTATCTACAAGCTATCCTTCTGTTTTCTGCCTTCGTCTGCGGCTACGGGTACGGGTTGGATGGTAATATCCGTTACATTTATACAGGTTATGCCACTTCCTCTTACAGTGAGCATTCGCTTCTATCCACCATCAATGTTATCAACGCGGTCGTGAGTGCTGCATCACAGATTGTTTATGCAAGGTTATCGGATATGTACGGGAGAATGTCTCTATTAGTGGTCGCCATCGTGCTTTATTCAGTGGGGACCATCATTCAATGCCAAGCGTACGACGTTCAAAGGTACGCAGCTGGGTCAATCTTCTACAATGCAGGTTACGTTGGTGTTATTTTGGTTCTCCTGTTGATTTTGTCGGATTTCTCCTCCCTGAGATGGAGACTGTTCTACCAGTTTGTCCCCACTTGGCCATTTATCATCAATACGTGGATTTCAGGTAATATCACTCAGAAAGCTAATCCTTTGAAGCACTGGTCTTGGGATATCGGTATGTGGGCGTTTATTTTCCCGCTTACTTGTGTGCCAATCTTGTGCTGTATGATCCATATGCATTGGAGAATCAGAAACGAACCGGAATGGAAAGAGTTGCAAGGTGAGAAAACGTATTTCCAAATCCATGGGTGGAAAGTTACTTTGAAGACTCTCTTCTGGGAACTGGATGTTGTCGGTGTATTATTGATGGTGGCGTGTCTGGGTTGCATTCTAGTCCCATTGACCCTTGCCGGTGGTGTGAGCTCTAAATGGAACCACTCCAATATCATTGGTCCTTTTGTTCTTGGTTTTGTTTTGATTCCGATCTTCACTTACTGGGAAGCTAGGTGGGCTACGCATCCTCTGATCCCATACAAACTGGTTAAGGACCGTGGTGTGTGGGCAGCTCTGGGTATCTCCTTTTTGATAGATTTCATCTTCTACATGGCCGTTGACTATTTGTATACGGTCCTAATCGTTGCCGTTCATGAATCGGTCAAGTCTGCTACTAGAATCTCGTCCTTGTCGTCCTTCGTTTCCACTGTTGCATCTCCAATTGTTGCTTTGGCTCTAACAAGAGTGACTAGAATGAAACCGGTTATTATCGTTGGCTGCTCTTTGTGGTTGTTGGCCATGGGGTTACTGTACCATTTCAGAGGTGGCAGAGAATCGCATTCCGGGATCATCGGTGCGCTTTGTGTTTGGGGTTTAGGTACCACTCTGTTCACATATCCCGTCACGGTTTCAGTTCAAGCCGCCACTACTCATGACAACATGGCTACAGTCACAGCCTTGAATTACACGCTTTACAGAATTGGATCTGCTGTTGGTGCTGCTGTTTCCGGTGCTATCTGGACCCAAACGTTGTACAAACAACTTTTGAAAAGAATTGGAGATTCCGAGCTTGCTACAAAGGCATATGCATCTCCTTATACTTTCATCACAACTTACACATGGGGGACTCCTGAAAGAGAAGCGATGGTCCAAGCATACAGACACGTTCAGAGATTGGAAACAATTGTCGCTGTTGTGTTCTGTGCTCCACTGGTTATGTTTTCGTTGTGTCTGAGAGATGCAAAGTTGACTGACGAAGTGGCACACGAGGATATCTCTGATGGAGAGTACATTGAGAAGGCTAGTGGTGATCCAATTGGTGAATTCTTTGCTAAACTGTTCAAGAAAACGAAGAATAAAGCCCTCAAAAGCAGTAAATAATGACTGATTCTCACACTGTATACTAGTTTATTACACTCCTGCATAGTATAAAATTCTGTAGTGACACCCACGTCTCTGTGAGAATAAATTGTGGAACTCCCTCTGGGAATGGACTTATGATCCGACTAAATAATAAGACCTGGTCAAGCAAGTAAGACTGATATAACAAAATACCTACGAATATAGCGTAAATACACAATATCAGCGTCCTGACACAATTTAATTAAGCACAACCGACTTTAGCTCTTACAAAAACATATATAACCAGGCTATTCAGGACTGTGTCAAGCTTTGAAACTTCTTTGAAAATTAGCGAACACAGACTGGACTAATCAAACAAGACCAACAGATTAACTAATAATCATACCATGGTAGAACCAACGGGTAGACTAGTGTAAGTACTTAGATATTAACTAGTGTGACCCCAATTTACAACCGACAACCGAATGTTCCATTAACATATGTCGTATACGTAATGCTACAAGTTATACGACCTTTATCAATTGCACTTTGTTGTCTTGCTTCATCCTAGAGTCTTGGTTGTTCTTCAATCCCACACTCATAACGATCCACAGTACTGGGTTTTATTGCGTAACAGGCCATGCGTTGGGCTGGGTCTAGTATTTCGAAACTCTTAAAGATCGCTTTTGAAAAGATGTAGGAATTAACCAGTTTGTTCAGCTATATTTGGGTGTAGGCATTAGATGGTAGGTGACACATGTACACCCGTAGGAAAAAAAGATAACCTTGCTCTACCTGACTAGCGGATAATCTTTCTCTGATGTTTGAAAACAGTAAGCCATAGCCTTGATTAAACAAACGATATCCTCTGTTCATATCCAATCAGCAGAGTTCAATATTTAAGCCCATCCACGTTTTTTTTGATATATCCGGGACACCGAATGAAAAACAGAAACTAATGGATGGCTAACTTTACTACTACCGTAAAAAAATAGAGATGGAACAGTGGTGTATGTAATTTCAGCATGCTTTCAATTTCATAATTTACAGAGCTCAAATAGCAAAAAAATCGAATAATTTGTGATATCTGTAGAACCAAATATCAAGTAAGGCCCAATTGCTACCCAAGGAAACGTTTTTATACCTAAAATAATACTCAATACCAAGTTCCTGTCTTTAGTGGGCAAGCATTATTTTGAAATTGATGGAATACTAGTAGAATCGGACCTGCCAAACTTTCGAATCAAGGGAAAAGACCCCCGGAGTATATATGTAACGTCTGAACCAGCACGTATAGGAGTTATTTTGGCTATCATATCACATTCCAGGTGTTTCCTATGTTATAGGAACTAGTTGTATGCGGTCTTAAAAGGGAGAGTCAGCGTAACGTATCAAAAAAGAGCAACGACTGGAATTGTACCAAAAGCAAGGTCGATGTGTCGTAACAATTGTCATTGCAACACAACGACAACAATCGGATATTTGTAAATGTTAGAATACGTTCCCAACATTTTTGTTGAACGAGACCCTAATCTTTTATGTCAATATGTTGATATCATGTAGCCATCCAGTACGAGTCAGATAAAATACCTCTTGAACCTTGAACCAACCCGAAAGATAAATGTGCGAAATTGTCAACTGTACTAGTATTGTTCCAGGACTGGAGGCAAAAAAAAAATACAATAAAACAATAAGGCACCGATTCCTTTCACACTCTACGTGGCCGCATTTATTCATTTTCTTCTTCTTTTCTTTTCTTTTACTCTCTCTCTCTCTCTCTCTCTCTCTTAATCTTCCTTGGAAAGCTCACCGCATCCTCTTTCGAAAGCGGCAACCGTTAAGTGCCGTTCCAAAATCCCAACATTTCCTATCTTTTACTAGTAGAACTTAATAAAGTTTGATAAGTGGGACACTGTAAAAACTAAAACTCCCGGGTGCTACTTCCTTAATACCGGAGAAACGTTCGGTGCGCAAACAACGACCAACGCTATGAAGAAAGAAGTAGTTAGTGCTGTGCTACATTTCGTCCGCTATAACCTGCCTCCCCCCACCCGCCACCTTCCACCAGCCCATTGTTAAGTTGCGAACCTGGGTGTGGTCCAATCCCAATTGATATATTTTGGTCAGCAACAAAACAGCGATACACAGAAGCCACCGCGGCACGTCAAGTGGGAGGACAAGACACAGATGCGACAATGCACTAATTGCCCGATTTGGAAAGCAATCGGGCCAGCCCGGGTCCAAGAAGGAAACACAGCGTGGGGGGTGGGATAGGGTGGCGTGGATATCCAGAGAAACGCCGTAGACCCCTTTATTTTTTCTGCTTTTTTGTTCTATTTGTTTTTTTCTTGTCAACTTTGTTACTTTCCCTTTTCGGCTGTTCCGTCCCGCTTAAGCGGAAGCGGAAAGGAGAGGAAAAGAGCTTGGACAAAAGCACACCGAGATTCAATTTCCATTGTGTTACCAGTCGAAAGCATTCCCTGTAGGGACCAGCGTCCGGGACCGACAAAAGTTTTCTGTGCCCAAGATCGGGTAGGTTCCAGTGTGACTTCTTGCCCATTCCGAGGGAAACCAAAACAGCCTAGAGCTTTTCGCGGCAACCCTCCCTCGTACCGTTACGTCAACAATTCTACATATGGCGAAGCAAATGATTGCTTCCTTTTCTTGTCTGCTGAATCTCGCGTGACAATTCAAAGATTTTTACCGTGCAACTGGTTTGATGCTTTCTGTTGTTAACAATAGGGTCGTGGAAGCCACAGACGCTACCGAAGAAACTGCCACATGGTTTCGACCCGGCTGCACGCTTAGACGGGGAAGTAGTTTCCTTGAAAACTGAGTAATTTTTTTTTTTTTTTCTTTTTCATTCTCTGCCCTATTTCATTGAGATCTTGAATGTATATAATCAACAACCTGTCAAGTGTTTCACAGTGATTCTTTTTTCACGTACCGTGCATCAAATTCTGAAACATTCCAGATCCGAGTGTCCGGCATTTTCAGTTAGCTGTCGCCACTACACTTCCCCCCCCAATGAATGGAAGGAAGCTGGGAACTCGTGCATTATTTGTCATAACGGCAGTGATTGTACTAGTTACAATCGTCTCCGTCTACCAGAAAGAACGAACCAATTTCGGTAAAGCGGGCCAGAGTACGTCTGCGAGATTCAGCCTATCACCGGGATTCGATTCTAACTCGTACACTACCAATCCGAACGTTTTGGCTAAAGTAAATTACGAGATAGATCAAACCACAGGGCAACCGGACCAAGCCTCGAAAGACTTCCTTGAAAAAGCGTACTCCAGGGTCATATTCAACAGCTCACCGTTTTCACGCCTGCAGAAGCTTCGGCGGGACGCTCTCAAGGCGGCAGAAGACAAAGAGGCCAAATTCTTTAAAGGTTTCTCTCAAACACAAAAATCACTAATAAATTGGAATGTCCCCGGGAAAGTGTCTCGTTTACAAAAATGTAAAATCCTAGTGAGCACGTTATATTATGCTGATATAGACTGGTCAAATCAACTCTATTTAGAACCCATCGAATCCGAAGCAGATAACTTTGAAGTTAACTCTCTTGTAACGGAGAGGCTTCGAATCTACGATTTTTGTTTCATCTCGGGAGGACTAGAGATCTCAGATGTGCTGGAGGACCATAAAATGTACAACGCAAAGGACTTACAACATCGAATGTTTCCCTTTATGAAGCAACCGGCCGCCGGAGAAGTTCTACTACCGACAATAACCGATTTAACTACAATGCAAAAGCTGACCTACGTTACTCCAGAGTTTGACGTAGAAAGACACAACGAAAACCCATTCAAGAGCTGGATGGAACTATCCGAAGGGAAGGGAATAGTGACTACTTTCAGCGAACCATTCTCTGATTTCTTTTTCAGACAACTTAAAGTTTTACAATATCATGAGAATAAGTTACCAATCCAAATTGTAGTTAAAAATGGGGAGTTCACTAAAGAATTTCTTTCAAAATTGTCTGAACGTGGGAGACAAACTGGTCAAAAACTGTTTTTGGTAGAATACTCAGAACTATTGGAAGAGAAGAACATCCATTTGATACGGAAATACTTCAACAAATTAATTGCCAATATTTTCAATACCTTTGAAGAGTTTGTTTTACTTGATGCAGACGCCGTGCCTTATTCTCCAATAGAATCATTTATGGAGTTACCTGAATACAAAAATACCGGGATATATATGTTCCGTGATAGAGTGGTAGACCATGAGCTAGATGATACATGCATAGTTACAGTGGAACATTTAGAGCCCACGATAGAAGAGGTTGAATTACTGGGGAGCACTCTATTATTCACCTCTGAAATGCAGAAAACCACGGGCTCTGTCGAAGAAGGCATATATAGAAAGATGATGGAAGACCGTATGAGAGAAAATGTTGAGACAGGACTCGTTGTCGTGAATAAAAAAGACAAATTTGCCGGGCTGGTGATGACACTAATGCTAAGTTTCAACCATAAACTACAAGCTTGTTTTCATGGTGACAAAGAATTCTACTGGTTGGGCCCATTGTTTGCTGGCCAATCGTATTCCATTGAACCTAAGGGTGCTGCTTTAACAGGGTTCCCACAAAAGAAATATGAGGATGGGAAATACGTTAATACCAAACTATGCGATTTCCACATTGCACATGTTCGTGGCGATGAGCTTTTCTGGATTAATGGTGGGCTGAAAGAATTTAAGCCCGACGAAGGACAGGATACCCATGGATATGAAAATAAAGCCTGGAAAATGAATGGAGTTTTGATTCCAAAACAGGAACAGGGGTCTTGGAATTTAGAAGAAACAGCTTACGGGAACACGTTTTGTGCTGAGGCAATTGAAGTGGGCTCTAATAAACCTCCACAAGGTGAAGTTATATGGTTTGACGAGAAAACATACAACAAAGTCAATGATATTGCTAAGTTATGGAACAATGACGAAAAAGACTCCATCTAAAACTGATTTGGCACCACTTCTATCTTTGTATACTATTCATATTAATGCAGACATGCGGCTAGGGCTCATCTCATACCCTAAACCATGCATATCTTAAAAGATTATAGCCAATTTATTTAAGAACAAAAATGATAAAGTGTCATGAGGAGCTCATCGAAGAGGACCCTTGACAGCTCCATTTTTGGCAATGTACCAGATCGTTTGTGCGGTGGGTTTCATTTTCCAAAAAACCTTCTGACTTATCTCTTCTAAACTTTTCAACCTCTGAAAAGCGCTGAGCCGTAAAATTTCAAGGACATTTTTTTCGGAAAACCAACCTCACAGCTAAAGAATATCACAAGATAATTTATACTGGTCGCAGACTGCCAATGCTGGCATGAAACCAGGCCCAGTCAGTTCATTTATTCATTGTCTCATATAAAATAGAATACAAAACCTTGTCATCAGGATGCTATGTCGATTAGGTTCGAGACGGAAATGAGACAAAATTGACGTTGAAGATTTAAATTTGGGTTTTGAAACAAATGAATACTTGCTGTTGAATAGCATTAAACACGAGTCCCGGTGATTTTATTTTCATAGGAAACACAAAACTTTGAAGCTATTTTTGTACAGTTGGTAGTTTATTCTCTCAAAAAGGAACTTTCCTTCAATTCTAATGGTAATCAAATCTCCTTGTTTTCTCGCCGTACGAAGTATTGATTTAGCTCTTGCTCCTAAAAAGACATCAGGTCTAACGGTTTTCAAACAATCTGACTTTGCAATAGTCTTTATCCTTTGGTGGGAACATATAAAAAGACACAACTGGAAAACTAAGTTTATTATGTTATAACTAGAAGCACGGTAAAAATAGAGTACAAATTCAATAAATCCCTGAAGAAGTCAGTCCGGACTAAACCAGTGGGCACAATTTGCTGTAGTGGATATGTCAGAAATGGAATGTCAAGTATTTGTACAGTGTTACATTACTTATCGTCTTATAAAAGGTGAAAAATTCTCACCGCAATTTATGCATTTCACGTATATATTTCATATCGGGGAGAAGCTTCCGGCGTCGGGCACCACTGTCTGCTGGGAGAACCCACCACACTCATGGTTCACTTACGTCTCCAGTTTCAAACTTCTATCAGGTTCGATATCTTTTGGTGAAACAGATCAGACGTAGACTAATGGTAGCCAAACGTAACACTTTCCAGTGTGTCGACGACAGTTGTCGCACAACTGTTACCCTGCCATATTCGCGTTAAACATTACTGTATGTTCTACATCCTGCGTAATTTATCCGGTACGCGTGCCCGCTCTTACACGCGGTTGCATATCGCAACATCTATAAAACAGAGCAATTCCAGCTCACATTGCATCTTAGCTTATCTTAAGGTATACCCCTTGGGATCTGCATAACTTAGAATCATTCAACGCCCCCTAGCAATGCACAGCTACACCGGATCAGACGACGAGATATACAGCAGCACTTTTGAAGAACCTCTGGAGGAAATGAACCATTCGGACTCGCCATCGGAATCGGAGTCTGAATTGGACTTTACCCCTCTGACGGAAGACGATACGAACGCGTGCAACTCTCTGCCGCAGCAGGCCGTCCCATCACAGTCCGGTCCTGAACCATGCACGGTCGAAGTCTCGGATCGCTACACTGTCATTGAAGGTCACCTCATCTTCATCTACAAGAACGGCACCAAATCGTTGCGTGCTGGGGTCCCCAATGCTAAACATCTGCGTAAAGAAGAGGCAGAAATACTCAGAAAACTCACTATTATAGACCTAGACGAGTTGTACAACAAGTGCAGCTCCTCTGATCTTATGCCCTGCTCCTCATCAAAATTGTTTGAGTACATAGAGGCAGATACTGTCTCTGTTATCGAAACGGAATCAGGTTTCCAAGTTGCCAGTAGCCGCGAGAAGTCGGAGACCAGGCCAATGCAAGTCATCCGCTACCGCCGTCAGCACAAAAAGTACAAATATTTGTATTATGTCAGCCCCCAAGACACAATCCAGATCGCCACTAATATCAATTACGTTCCGATATCAACCGTCCGTGAGGAGGGCTTTTACAAGGAGAAGCTGTGCTTGAATAATTTGCGCTTTAACGACAACGACTTGGAACTTATCGGCCTGTTCCTGAGGGAAAATTCATCCATGCGGGACCGTATCTCTTCCGTACTTA
This sequence comes from Huiozyma sinensis, assembly GCA_030705205.1. Lineage (NCBI taxonomy): Eukaryota > Fungi > Ascomycota > Saccharomycetes > Saccharomycetales > Saccharomycetaceae > Huiozyma > Huiozyma sinensis. The sequence continues at coordinate 70,004 of JANIWX010000050.1, forward strand.
CGAAATTCTACACGGAAGTGTGTGCTGGAGTTGCCCAAACAAATTACACCAGGGACAGAAATGGGGAAATCCGCCCCTTCCCACACGAGGTCGCGTCTGTTACGCTAGCGGGCTATGCCCATAATCTGACCGTCTTTTTATATCTAGACGAGATTTACGACAAGATAAGTTGTGCGGAAAAAGCGACAAGACCGAAGAAAACTGTGTCGCTGTTCGACGGTGCCTTGGGAGACGAAACGCTTCTTCAAAACGCACTGTACTGGAGGAAAATCATCACGAACAGCTCTCACAGCGGCTATCTCATCAGTCTCTGTCGGCTAGCCACCGTTAACCTCAACCGGGTCACTGCCGCGAAGGTCGAGTTCCTCTCGGTGTTCCAGTACCGCCACGTTCTGGATGCCGTCAAGGCCTGGATAACGTATGCTGCCCTGTACCCCCAAACTGTGGGCGAGTCTGAGGATATCAGTGACCTGTTCACGAATAAGAAATCACAAGCATGGAAGTCGCTTACCACAACGTACTCTCTGCTATGGGAACAATTGAAGACCGAAACGAGGAAGACCGTCAGAGAGCTCGGACCCTTAAATTGCATTGTGGGAAACAAGAGCTTTTCGAGGGACTATCTCGTGGAGCTCTACGGTGACTACCAGCGCGAGTTTGACAGAGCATTGCAGGCGCTTGGCCGATTCTTCAGCAATATCTTGAAGGTGGACATTGTTGCAGAGCAACTACTCAGAGACCGATCCATCAATGTTTCCGAAGACGTGCAGGCTGTTAATTTGTCGTTTCTCAGACTTTTTGTCGGAAAAACCTTAACTGGTGTGCTTCCGTGCAAGAAGCGAGCAATATCTGACAGCGAAAAGAAAGAGGTTTTCCGCCTCGTCAATGTCTGTGCCCGTGCCATTATCTGGATGATACTTATCGGTACGGGCCTGCCGTATATGTTCACAGAGATCGTTCGGCTAAAGTTTTCCGGGAGTGATCGAAATATCTATATTGATCCGACCACCCGCGGTCTCAAGATCCAGACAACGTCCTCGATGGCTCAGACTGACAGGCGGTCGACTAAGTTGTTGGACACGACTACCTCCAACTACCTGTTCTTCTACATAATGATCGTAGTTTCGCTGCGCAACGATGTGGTTGGTTCGGAGTTTGCGGGTATGTCCCGAGATCTCTACAATGAGATGGGGTCGAAGATACCGACCCCTCCCAACAAAGGTGCAAACATGGTTGCTGTGTCGCTCTCGGACAGAGATTACTCCTATCAAGTTATTCACACCTTTTTATTTGCCGATGTGCTTGCTGGGAAATTGCTGAAATACAGCCAGTTCAACAGAAGGACTGACCAATATCCTCATTCAGTCCAAAAGAACGTTCGTCTGAGCTACAAAGAGCTCCGTCATGGGCTTATGTATTTTATGCGGAAGCACGCGAACATTGAGAAGATATCTGCGGCAGTCAATGCTGTTGAGGAGTATGCTGGATACATTACCGTCACTGGTCGCCGGGTCTTTGACACGCCAGGAACGGTCATCGATCGCAATGGCAGTGCCAAATCCTTTATAGACTCCGAAATAGCGCTGGCCTGGCATAGGTTCCTTGGTCTTGAAATGACTAGGGAAGTGACGGCAGCAAAAAAGGAGGAAAGTGATAAGAGGAAATACCGGCCACAGGGATCCCCAGGGGACTTGGTTGCTGCTGGGCGGCTGCTATATGGCGAAACCTTTCAGTTTAGGAAGGGACAACAGGACGTGGCCAATGCAGTATACCTGGGTACTGAACAGTTGATTCCAGCACAGGCCGTGCCAGGCTTCGGAAAAACGGCGTTGTTCCACATTCCGCTGATTGCGATGAAGAAGAGGAATCCAGTTCCGAAGGTAGTGTCTTTTGTGTTTGTGCCGTACATTCCGTTGAAGGCCAACATGATTGACCGCTTGAAAACGAGGGGAATACTAGATGTCGGGGATGTAGCTGGACTGTGGCGGAATGGAGACAGCATCGAGGAGCGAACACTAACCGCTGATATATATGTCGGAACCTTTCGCGATGTGGGCACGGATGCTTTTAAGAGGCTGATCGGCGACTGGTACAAAACTTTCAAAAAGACCTTTTTGGGATTGATCGTAGTCGATGAGTTCCAAAACTTCAAATCCGAACTCAACTTCGGATCAAAATTGAACAAATCAATTCGTCAAATCAGTTTTGGTTTAGCGTGGAAAGTCGTGGTTTTATCCAGCACGATCGGGTGGCAAGGGTTTACGAAACCTCTGCAGAGGATAGGCTTCGAGACGCCATTAACCACGGAGCTATCATTGGACTCAAAGTGTTACGTCCACAACCTAGTAGATGAAATGCCACTTGCTAGTTCTGTCAAGTGGTTTGCAGAGTGTGCCTCGTCCGAGGTGTGTCTGGAAAGGGGTGTAATACTAATGAACCAATTTATGGCTTCCGAAGAAAAGTCGAAGGCTATTCTGGTTTGCCGCACAAGGGAACAGGTAGGTATACTTGCAAGAGATCTAGTCGCGCACGATCCGCTTTACATTCATGATCAACTGAGCGATGTAGATCAGGGCCACGCCATGCGAATGTTTGCCGAAGATCCGTCGAAAAGGATATTTATCGGCACAAAGCACATGGCCGAGGGTATTGATGTGCAGAACTTACAGCTTGTCATTCTCGTCGATTATCTCCCCCAAACCGACGAGTTTGTTCAAACTGCGGGGAGAATACGAGGAGAAGGATTGTGTGCGGTTCTTTGGTCATGCTCTAGCAGTGGTGGTACTCCCGGGGCCGTAATCCCCGGATGCTTAACTCCACAGCTAAACCATTTCTACGGGCTGAACCAGAAAGGACATGTGGGTTGCTGTGGGAACTACAACACGACGAACCTCCGCTCAGTTGAATTTGCTGAGCGGGTGTTTCCAAAAATGGTAGAGTTTCCGATACTGAACAAGAATCAGTGGGAGGCGTTTGATATAGAACAGTTACCGAAAACATTACCTACTGGGAAATCGCTGCTAACTTCAGAATCGAATAGCGACACAGGTTCACATGCAAGCTACTCCTCCGAAAGTTCCCGGACCCATCCGACCACACCCTCCACCGTCCCGCCGGTTGCTACCCCCGCCCAGCACACGAATGCCCAGAAAATACCGAGCAGGCCATCTGGAACGCCTTCACTAAGGGAACCGCCAGTGAAGAGAGCGAGGGTAGGGCATGTCTCTGGCGGTTCATCAACGACGTCAGCCAGTATCAACAAGACGGGCAATGCATCGTCGGTTAACAGCAGCGATGATTCCCCCGGAAATACGCTAAGTGTGCTCCCGTATCTCCAAGTTCGTAACTGTTCTGTTGAAAATGATGGCGTTCCTTCTGCTACTCGACACCCCGTTAATCGTAGTGCGATACCTCTTTTGACAAGAGGGGCAAGATCTCCAGGTGGTACTAGTCCTGCAAGACCTGCTCCAAGGAAGAACCCACGTGTGTTACCACTTTTGAGGACCAAACGTGTTCCAACTACTGTTCCCACCCGCAATACTTCCCAAGATGGGACCGTGTTGGGTGCTGGAAACTCGCACGTTAATTGAATCGTTCCAAGTTCATGACGTTGCTGCATATCCATTCGCTTGGGAACCAAGGAAAGACAGTATCCACAGGATGAATCTTCTTTTATCATTTCCGAGGAGTCAGTTGGAATATGAACATAGTAATGCATCTTCTCGATATTCAATCGAGCGCACTGTTAAGCGAATGCTCAAACGAGGAAAGAAGGGAAGCACA
>JANIWX010000051.1:0-73232 GCA_030705205.1 Huiozyma sinensis
TCTGCTTGTACAATCTGCATCGTGTGATGTCTCGACAACAGGGACATCTCCTTGAACGATCGTCCTCCTCGAAGAACAGACAGGAGAAGCCCCCGGACTCGTCGAGTGCGTCCCGTCCCGCGGTACTTCTTCACCGCTCGCCACGTCTCAGTAGTTCCTCGAGCGGTGGTCCCTCTTTTGGGTTGTCCTCGGTGTTGTCCCGTTGTTCCTGTCCGCTGCCCTTGATCTGTGCGGACTTGTGGCACCCGAGCCTGGCAACGAGTGCAGCAGCGGTTCTGTCGTATGCACCCTGGTCTGACACGTAGGGGGATATCTTGTCTGCGAGGATGGGGGGTAGTTCCGGTACGACGAACTCTTCGCCGTCGTCCTGGGGCTCAATGACCCGCTGAAGAAGCCACTCCATGGTGACCTCCTGGAGTCTGTGCACTGCGACGCTGGGCACACGTAATGGGTCTACTGGGTCCATCATTCGTTCAAACGGCTTCTCATCTGGTAAGGGCAGCGTCGAGGTAGCACCGGAGGCGAGGTCCGCTGTGCTGTAGTAGTACTTGTCCTCGGTGGGTTGCCCCATTTCATCTATGTCCATTGAGTCTACGAACTGTTCCATGAGCGTATCTGTGTCCACTGAGTCTGCATCGTGGGGCAGTTTCGGGGTCAATGGTGGGAACAAGCTGTTGCGTTGGTCCTCTGCGAAGGGGAGTCTGGTGAGGACGAGAGTGCTTACCCTATAGTACTGTGTCGAGGTGACGAGCGGCACGAGTGCGCACATCTGGACGTCGCTGCCACGGTCCCTGTTGACGTACCTTGCGATTCCAAGTTTCCCAGCTTGTAACATGGCCTCTACGAGGACGTTGAAAGTAGTTTCATCAGCTACACCACCTGTCCTGCTGTCCGGTAGGATAAAGATGGACTCTGAGTGAAGGTAATGTCTCGGCAGGGCGGCCACGTCCATGAACCCACGGATATCGATCGCTGCAGGGCCGCCAGTGCGGTACACTGACCTGTCGACGATTGTATCTGGGAGCACAACGTAGTCTGCGCCGTACCTGTACGCCTTTGTAACATTCTGCGAGGACACTGAGACGGCACCATCTCCGCCTTCCTCTTTCGTGGTGTACTCTATCACTGACTTCACTGGGACATACTCGAGGGACCCGTCCTCTGTTGTTGTCTTGACCATGGTCTTCCTGTTGAGGCCCTGGATAGTCTTGGTGGCAGGGAACCCCTCCACGCTGATCGCTAGAGAGAGTGGGTCTTCAAACACAGACTGGGCATCCTCCTCCTGCTTCCCCACTATGGCATTCAATGTCGCCCCCAAACGCAACACTCCGGAGAACACTCTCACTGGTTTCACACTTGGAGGGTTCAAACCGAGTGTATCCTCGATGAGATAGTGTAAATGGTATGTATCAAACGACCTCGGCAAAGGTGAGGGATCGGAGGATGTCCCTTCACCACACTCCAAGAGCACTAATCTTACTGAATCCTGGTCCAAATCGTCTATGATCTGCTTCCACAGTTCAAGGTAGTCACGCCCCCATTTCCCCCACGCGTCCTGGTCCGCAAACACGACGATGTTCCTAAGCATTGCACGGTTTCTTGTCTTGGGGAACCTCCCGCGCATCTCACTCAATGCTAGGGCCAGCGCCTCCAACCCACCATCACCGCTGTGATCCCCCTCGTCATTGAGAGCAGCCACAGTCTGTGCAATATGTTTGGATGTAACTGGTGCTACCCAGGGCAGCAGAGTCTCCACAGTACTTGACGCGACGTAGCAGCTGACATAATCGGTCTTCCTCTGTTTCTTACACTTCGCCAACAGAGTATACTCCAAGTACGCAATCACTTTCGCCAATGCATCAGGCTCGGAAACAAGTGTACCACACGGCACCACTATAAACGCAGTACACTCAGACATACGCACCTAGCCCCACCGCAAGCACCATCCACAACCACAACTACAACAACCACTACAACATCTGCTCATCGCATAAAACAAGAATCGAAGAAGATCAGGGCATCGCAGAGAAAGGGATACCCTCTGCACAAACGGGCTGACCCACACACCGTGGAGACAAATACACAACGCAACGTATATAAACCTTGGGGATCTGAGCGGTCTACAAGCCCCAACTAACTAGTACCCCATCACAGAGACCCCAACCCAAAACTGCAACAACATGTCTAGTATCTGGGACGCCTTCCAAGTTTACAACCGCAACAAGCACGACAAGAGGCCCGAGATGCGTGGGATGAACCACGTCAACACGGGTGTCACACAGGTGCTGTACGCCAAGGAGCACCGCCCAGCGCCGCCCAGGCAGCCGGCAACCTCACCTGAAGGTGCTACCACTACCACTACCACTACTACTGCTGCTGATGCTAACGGTCAACCACCGCTCGACGACAAGACGCGCGAGGCGATTTCGAAAATGACGCGCGGAGAATTCGAGCGGCTCCGGGCGGAGTTACGGCGCGGCGAGCCGGACAACCGGGTAAATTTTTAGGTCACGTGGGACGGCGCGACGTCACGTGCTGGTCACGTGGGCGGGTGTCTGGGTGTGCGTCACGTGGGTGTGTACTGTTTTAGTTTTCTGAATTCTGTTTTTTTTTTTGTCATTTTTCACGGGTGCGTCACTCCACACGGCGGTTACCGGAATTGCCGGTACCGGCGCCAGATGCCCGCTATCCGAAGATGTCGAAGAGATGCGTCTCGTCTGCGTCTACACCTCTCTGTGTCTCCGGATGACTAGTTTCAGTCTTGGATGGGTCAGAAACTTTAAAGACATCCCATTTGATCTTTCTTTGCTTGCTGCTACTTGAACACTTAGTTGCTTGGCTGTGTCCACCAATCAATCTGGCCACATGCTTAGATCACAGTTGGTTAGAAACAAGGCTCTTCACAGGGCCACCGCAAGAGGGTACTCCCAAAATGTACTATGGTCCCGGTTTGTCAAGAGTGCTCCAGTATCAGTATCGTGTCGCTACACCGCTGTGAGGTGTGCGTCTCGCACTGCCGCGACTAGACCAGAACCGTCCCCCAGTTTCGATTTGGATCCAGCTACCTCTCTGTACAAAGCATCCAATGAATCATCCATTAAACGGTCCAGACTGTCAGATAAGTTGCGTACAGCAACGGAACTGGATAACTCTCTGGTCGGGCTCACCGGTGGACAGATCTTCAACGAGATGATGAGTAGACATAACGTCGATACCGTGTTCGGATACCCTGGTGGTGCTATCCTCCCAGTGTACGACGCAATCTACGGGTCTGAAAACTTCAAGTTCGTACTACCTAAACATGAACAAGGTGCTGGCCACATGGCGGAGGGGTACGCGAGAGCCTCAGGGAAACCAGGTGTTGTGTTGGTCACCTCTGGACCAGGTGCTACAAATGTAGTCACACCAATGGCAGACGCCTTGGCAGATGGGGTGCCCATGGTCGTGTTTACCGGGCAAGTGCCCACGAACGCCATTGGGACAGATGCATTCCAAGAGGCAGACGTCGTGGGGATCTCGAGATCCTGTACCAAGTGGAACGTTATGGTTAAAAACGTCGCAGAGTTGCCCAAACGTATCAACGAGGCCTTCGAGATCGCCATGTCCGGTAGACCAGGCCCTGTTCTAGTGGACCTCCCCAAGGATGTCACCGCAGCGGTGCTAAGAGAGGCTATCCCCACGGAGAGTACTCTGCCAGCTTTGAACGGCGGGGCTGCCACGGGGGCAGCCGTCTTTGACGAGTTCCTAGACCCAGCGATCAACAAAGCAGCAGACCTCATTAACTTGGCCAAGAAACCAGTCCTATACGTGGGGAACGGTATCCTCAACAACGAGGACGGTCCTCGTCTGCTCAAGGAACTCAGTGACAGGGCCCAGATCCCAGTCACTACTACGCTCCAGGGGCTCGGTGCATTCGATCAAGAGGACCCTAAATCGCTAGACATGCTCGGCATGCACGGCTGCGCGACGGCTAACCTCGCCATACAGAACGCAGACCTTATCATCGCCGTGGGGGCACGGTTCGATGACCGTGTCACGGGGAACATCACCAAATTCGCACCAGAGGCCAAAATTGCAGCTCAAGAGAACAGAGGCGGTATCATCCACTTCGAGGTCTCCCCCAAGAACATCAATAAAGTTGTAGAGGCTCAAGTCGCCGTCGAGGGAGACGCCACAGAGAACATCGCCACGATGTTACCGAAAGTGTTCCCCGTGAAACACCGCGCAGAGTGGTTCAAGCAGATCGAACAATGGAAACAGAAGTTCCCATACGCGTACATGAAGGAGACACCAGGGTCCAAGATCATGCCGCAGACCGTCATCGCCAAGCTTTCAAAACTGGCTAACGGGTCCGGCAGGGACGTCATAGTCACTACGGGTGTCGGGCAACATCAGATGTGGGCCGCGCAGCACTGGACTTGGAAGAAACCAAGAACGTTCGTCACATCCGGTGGGCTTGGAACCATGGGGTTCGGTCTACCAGCAGCCATCGGCGCACAGGTCGCGAAACCGGACGCTATGGTCATCGACATCGATGGGGACGCTTCTTTCAACATGACCCTCACAGAACTCAGCTCCGCAGTTCAAGCGGGCACCCCTGTCAAAATACTACTATTGAACAACGAGGAACAAGGTATGGTCACCCAGTGGCAGTCTCTCTTCTACGAGAACCGTTACTCCCACACGCACCAGCGCAACCCAGATTTCCAGAAACTCTGCGAAGCCATGGGCGTCAAGCCTCTTAAGGCCTCGAGACAGGAGGAACTGGACTCAGCGCTCGAACAGTTCGTCGCAGCGGAGGGACCCGTGCTTCTAGAGGTTGTCGTAGAGAAGAAGGTCCCCGTCTTGCCCATGGTCCCCGCAGGTAAGGGGCTCGACGAGTTCATCAACTTCGACCCAGAGGAGGAGAAGAAACAAAACGAGCTTCGTCACAAGCGCACAAAGGGCAAGCACTGAGCGTCTCCGCCATTCTTTTGCACGTAAACCCATGCGTCTACTATCGTGTAAATTCTTTCCTTCATCAAGAACCCATCCTGTCGATCTCACTTCCTTGTACATTTCATTAACCGGTTAACGAAAGGAATATATATATATATATATATATGTGATAGTAGCAATATATTAAACGTTATAGTAGTTATACCTACGGGAGCTCTACATCTTAAGAGCAGTCGTTGAGCATGTACGATATGAACAGCACCAGGAAACTCACAAAAGTGGCCAGTTTCACAAACGACCACTTCTTCTTGCCCTTCCTGTCAAAGTCCGGTTTCGCCTCAGTAGCCATTTGCACCAACTGCGTCTTCCGCTTCGAGTAGGGCAAGTACCGCATCGAGATCATGAAGTCCATCCAGAAGGGCTGTTTGAATACCGTCCGTTCGTGCGTGAAGGCGTCAAACCCGTAACTGGCACCGTAGTTCCCGTACCCGGACTGCCCGATGCCGCCGAAGGGCGCCTGCTGGATCCCAACATGGATGACGGTCTCATTGACACAGCAATCACCAGCGCGAACGCGGGCCAGGATATGGTTTACGTCCTGTGCGGATTCTGAGAATATGTACTCTACCAGTGGTGTGTCGTGGTACATCAGCACGCGGTCAATCGTCGTATCAAGGTCCTTGTACTTCAGAATGGGCAGGACAGGAGCGAAGTTCTCCTCCATCATCAGAGCATCCCCCCACTGGACGTCTTCCACGAGTGTCGGTGGGAAGAACAGACACTCGGTATCCTTGTTGTCTTGGTCCACCACGGTGGAGCGGGGCACGACGGGAGTGCCCTTTGTCTGCTCCAGTTTGGACAGCGTCTTATCGAATGCGGCTCGCGAGATCATATGCGTGAACTCTGTTTCGTGGTCCAGATGTGGGAACAACTCATTCAGCACAGTTCTTGCCTGGGAGACAAACTCTTGATAAACGGACTCGTGCACGAGCACATAGTCTGGTCTCACACACAGTTGTCCGGAGTTCGCGAAGGCGCCAAAGAATATTCTCTTAAGAGCCTTCCTCAGTTTGTTCCTGCCGAGGTTCTCAGTAACAAAGACCGGGGACTTCCCACCGAGTTCCAGAACACAGGGCACGAGGTTCTTCGCTGCCGCAGAGGCGATAATGGATCCGACTTTCGGGGACCCCGTGTAGAAGATAACGTCTAAACGGGGGTCCTCGATCAGTTTTGTCGTCTGCGGGATCCCACCCTGCACAACTTGCACGAGCCCTGGCGCCAGATCCGCGTCCCTGATGATCTTCTCCATTATCTGGGCGACGTTACCTGTAAGTTCGCTGGGCTTCAAGAGAACCGCGTTCCCACCGGCGATGGCGTTCCCCACTGGGGTCAATGCGAGTAGAAGTGGGAAATTGAAGGGTGCAATGACCAAAGCGGTGCCCCTAGCGATCTTCTCCACCTGGATAGAACCGAACGCAAACATCGGTGCATGGTCCCGCACTTTCTTCGGGGTCATCCATTGGGGCAGCTTCTTGATCATCAGCAGGATGTCGTTAAGCAAGGGGATCAACTCGAGCGACAGCGTCTCCTGGCGCGCCCTGTGGAAATCCCGCATCATTGCATCGATGATAGGCTCCTGATTATCCTTAATCGAGTAGTACAGCTTCTGCAGTTGCCGAACCCTGAACTGCAGGTCCGCCTTCATGGGGTTCTTCTCCCTGGAGAGCAGCAACTGCCTCTCCCTGTAGTAATCATTGGCTCGCTTGATAATCCCGGGGATCGCATCATCTTCAGTGTAATGTAACCTGTCATTGCCACTCATTATCTCACCCTGTATTGCTCTAGTCTGCGTCGCTGCCCTCCTCTTCCAGTTCAATAACCTTGTAGCATCGTTATTACTTAACGTATATATATATACGTGTATTGCTAATGGGGGAGGGGTGAGGGGTACAACACGTCCACCCTCACGCGGTCGGCGGTGCGTGTTCCCCTGGGCCCTCGAGCACCTCTTGGAGCAGTTTCATCTGCTCTTGGAGCTTCTCGTCGTCCTGTCCGAGCGCTCTCTTGCTGACGTTGTTGATGGGCAGCAGTCGTTTCCCGACGTTCTCGTTGAGCAGCCTGATCTCGTCCCTCAGTTTCCCCGTGGACTCGTTCAGCAGACTGTAAAACCGTGTGACGTGTTGAGTGAATTGCGGTTTCACGTCGACGTTGCCCCTCTTTATCTCGCTGAAAGTGAACACCACCTCGCTGACCTCCTGCAGCATCGAGCACAATTGCAGGTCTATCGTCTCCAGCGACTGTAACCGCTCTTGCACATAGGGAGACTGCATACCCTCTGCCCTTGCCTTAGCTTGCCGGGTGTCACTGTGCAACTGTTCGTCAAGTGACTTGTTCGTATTTCGATTGCGGTGGAAAGTTTCGCTCTGCGGTGAGAACAGTTATGGGTCGATTACTACTTCTTCTTCTTCTGCTTCTTATTCTTGGGACTCAACATTTGGAGGATATCAGACTGACGTTCCCTTTTCAATTGGGGTGTCGATGTCTCCCGCTTGACATGTGGCGTGTCGCCAAGTTCTTGCTTCACAGCATGTTCGCCAGAGGTTGCAACGTCGAGTGGGTCTACCAAATACGGCTTGTTGATGGCCACTTTGCCGACGTCGCGGCTCACTTCGTAGCAAGTGTAGACGGTCTCGTTGTACGTTGGTTTCAGCAGCGCGTCCAACTCGTTCTGGCCCCACTGTGTCTTCGCAGAATCCATCCACTGATCCCAGTTGTCCGTCCCCGGTTCCAAAACACACGGCATGCGGTCATGCAACCACCCCAAGTTCTCCGGTGCAGGGCCTGTCACAATAGCGAACGTGTACGAATCATCAGTGTCAGAGTGTTCGTACAGCCCAGCAAGGTACATGATCCGATGAGTTTCATTTCCCTGGCGAGACGTTACGTAGAACGGTGGGCCTGCCCGTCGTTTACCCTTACCTTTACCTTGAGCGTCCCTCGTGTCCCCAGAGCCCTTCCACCACTCGTAGTAACCAGTGATGGGCACGACACATCTCCTCCCCTGACAGCTCCCTCGCCAGAGCTTGCTCTTCAAGAGACTCTCCAGTCGGGCGTTGAAAGTGGAGTACCCGCGGCTCACAGTCCCACGGTCCCATTGCGGGACCAACCCCCACCGCATGGCCCGCAGCGTGTCCCCCGGCGGGTACACCGGAGCGACCGCCTGCGGTGCGACATTGTACGATGCCTGCAGAGGTTGTTCCGGAGCGCGAATCTCCAGCGTGAGCCCAGTGGACATCACACGGGCCAACTCATCGCTGTCAAACGTCTGCGCGTACCGGCCACACATCGCCTGCTCTCTGGGACCCTTGTCCCAGTGTCGCGCCCTCAACACTACGACATACCGTTTGTTCACTTAAAAGCGTCTTCACCAGGAGACACACATCCAGCAGCAACAGTAACGAACGTACTCCATACTCACGCACATAGTCGTGTTCAGAGGTGGGGTGGATGTTGCACAGGACGGTATCGAGAGTGGCTTGGTCCCATGCCAAACAACTGGTGAGAAGGGTGTCGTCCGGAGGCCCCACCGCGAAGGTTGGGACGGTTGTTGGTCCCGCAGCTCTGAAGAGCAAGAGGGATGCTCAATGGAGGTGGAACATCGGTCTCGTCGGTGCAGTGACGTTTGGTGGTGGTCTGTTGCTGTACTACGGGGTGGATCGGGAAGGTGTGTACTCGCATCGGGCGCTGGAGTTGGTGAAGAGTGCGATATGGGAGGAGTCCAACGTCAACCAGTTCCAATACGGGGCAGCGTTGAAAGGGTACATGGCCGCGTTGGAACAGATGCAGTCGGAGTCCATGGACCCGCTCAGCGATAACTACACTCGGGTTGAGTTGAAGATCGCGGAAATGCTGGAGAAGCTTGGAATGATGGACGAGGCGAAGAACGTCTACTTGGAGCTACTGTACAGGTTATTCGATGCGCTGAACAGCCCGGACAAAGTGCCCTTCCCGAGGAGGTCGGACCTGCTGCGGAAGGATCTGCGGGTGCTGATCAAGTCGCTTGAATTGAACCAGGACGTCGAGGCGGGGAAGAGAAGACTGCTCGCGCATTTGCTTCTCGCACAGGAGGACGTGCTCATGAAGTCGCCCGAGCTCAAAGAGTTCTTCGACAAGAAGAAAGAGCGCGCCGACAAGATAATACAGGGGATCCCCGTGGAACTGTCCGAATTCCAGACTTTTGTCAACAGCGAAACGATCAACTTGGACCAGGACGGTTTCATGACACTCAACTTACAAAGGGACTCCACCGCTTGGGAGCCCTTCAAAGAGGAAATATTCATTGCGAGGGACCTCTACACGGCTTACTGTCTCTCCACAAAGGACATAACGTCTGCACTGAGTTGCAAGATGACCACCGTCGAATGGATGATCATGGCAGACATGCCCCCCGGGCAGATACTTTTGGGTCAGGCAAACTTGGGCTCCCTTTTGTACCTACAAGCGGAGAGATTGGAATCGGACATTGCCACCATCAACTTGAAAACTGATAATGACCCGTCTCTACTAAAGGACGAAAACGTCATTAAAGCGCTGAGAAGGTTGTATAGGAACAAAGACAATTGTCTGACGATGGCGGGTCACTGCTATGAGGGCATAGTGGATTTTTTCCAGAAGAACAAGAAACTACGATATCACATGAAGGACCAATTGGATAACTCCGTCGCTCAGGCAATTGCCCTATCCACGTATGGGAAAGGTATACTGCATTTGCACGATGGTTCGTTACCAAAGGCAGAGAGACTTCTGAACGATTCGATCACCATGGCAAGGGAGGCAGATTTCAAAGAACTCTTGAAGGAGGCAGAGCAGGAGTTGAACAAACTGAAGGAGATGAGGTCGAGGGAAAGTCAAGATGCCTCGGTGGCCGAGTAAATATTTAAAAAAAATATACGTACGGCTACGCTAATCCCAAGAACTATTCTTCTGCATCGTATTTCCAAAGAATCATGTTAATAATGCCTATAATACGTATATATATGTGGGTGTGGGTAATAGAAGTAGTGATTGAAATTAAGAAGAATATCAAACGTTTTTTCTTTTCGGTCAAAATGTTATACTATTACTATTATCACTACTATCTATTACTATAATAAAAGAAAACCTTTTTGTCGGGCGACCAGCTACACAGAGTGCTTTTACACTTAGTTAGCGGTCATGACTTGCCAAACTCTGATGACGTTGTCGGTGTAACCGGCGAACAAAGTTTGACCGTCAGCAGACCAGGCCAAGGAGATGGCGTGAGGGTCGGCAGCCTTGTTGTAGCCAACAAATTCTGGTCTCAAGTCGTCGATCAAAGCTTCTGGGTCTAGAGAGAAGATCTTGATACCGGAGGCAGTGGCAGCGGCCAACCAGTATCTGTTTGGAGAGAAGGCAACGGCGAAGACCTCGTCTTGAGCGTTCAAGGTGTACATTGGGGTCTTGTTGTGCAAGTTCCACAACATAATTTCACCGCTCTTGTCGGCGGAGGCAATCAAAGTACCATCTGGGGAGGCAGTGATGGTGTTGACGTTAGAGTTGTGACCAACGAAGTCAGCTTCGATTTGGAATTGGTTCAAGTTCCAGGCCTAAAGGGAATAAAAATGAAATCATCAAAATGATTAGTCTTGTTAGTAAAAGAAATATTCTTTGAGCTGTAACAGCGGAGTAAAAGTTCAACTCCCTCCCACTGACCAATCCTGCAGCACTTTCCTTACACCCCCTCATAAGCTATTATTTTTTTTCAATGTAGATTGAAATGCAATCATCAGAGATCTTGGTGATAATAAAATGTCTCATTGGAGTTTGATGGTCTCCTCTGAAGTAGCAAATATATGTTATTAATCATTTGAAAGCATGGAAAAATCTGAAAATAATAGACGAACGGGGAGAAAAGAAAGAATGTACTGAATGCAATGGGATGGGTACAGTGAGTGTGAGATAGAATCGTAAAAGAAGAAAAAAACATACCTTAACCATCTTGTCGTTACCGGCAGAGATGACGGTGACAGTGTCATCGTTTTCCTTTTCAGTTGGAGCAACTCTGACTTGGGAGACCCAGTCGTTGTGGCCCAACAAAGTGGCCAAACATTGACCCTTGATGGTCCAGACCTTGATGGACTTGTCACGGGAACCAGAGATGATCATGGAAGCCTTTCTGTCGATGGCAACGGACATGACATCACCCTTGTGGCCGACGAATCTTTGGTAAGTTTCACCGGTGGCAACGTCCCACAATCTCAAGGTCTTATCCCAAGAGGCGGACAAAGCGTAGGCACCATCTGGGGTCAAAGTGACATCCTGGACGATGTGAGAGTGACCTCTGAAGGATCTGACTGGGACACCGAACTTTTGGTCGTCGCCGGTCAATTTCCAGGAAATCAAAGTCTTATCTCTGGAGGCGGAAACCAAAAGGTTTGGTTGACCAGCAGAGGTGGCTAGGGAAGTGACCCAGCCGTTGTGACCTTCTAGAGTACCTCTTAGAACTAGAACTTCGTTGGATGCCATTATCGATGTGTGTGTATGTATGGATGTCTCGGTTATGTAGGTTATAACAAGAGAAAAAAACTAAGAAGTAACGAGAGAAAAATATGATACTAATAAATATACAACAAGAGTAAAGAAAAAAGTTTTCCCAGGTGCTAATGGTTCTTTCCCTCGCGGGCAATGCTCTGCTTGCAAAAACTGAAATTTTCCACCTCTGCGTGGGTCCCGAAACTTTTCAACAAACGTGCCACGGGCTTCGTGCGTGGAGAGGCCGCCACTAGCGAAACTTGTGGAACGCATCGAAAAAAAAAAGTTTTGTGACTGCTTTTCCCGCGCACTAAAGCGCGCCCAGGCTGCGTCCTGCACCCACACCTTCTCCAATTTTCGCCCAAATGAATTTTGTTTTGTAAAAATCCGAGTAGTCGTCGTCCAGCGACAGCGCGTCGATTTTCGTCTCTGTCGCGGCGGGTCCCCGCGGGCCCGCGGCACCGCCAGGCTGGCTGCTGGGCTGGCTGCTGGGCTGGCCTCCGGTCTGGCCTCCAGGCTGGGTCTGTGCAGTGTCCGTCTGGAACGCGGGCCCACCGCCGGAGGCGATGAACAGCTGGTTCGAAGAGACGTCCAACGAGACACCGAGGGATCTGTACAGTTGCAACCGGAGCAGGTTTGCACGTGCCACTGGGTCGCTCAGGATGGCGTTTTCCTCCTCTTCCAGTGCAGTGGGCGGCCCCCCAGTGTGGCCGTTTTCGTTGTACCCTGCGAGTTCTATGAGTTGGTTCATCACTGCGTCGTTGGAATCCTTCAATTGAACGTTTTCGAGTTCCAGGGACTCCAGTTCGCGGGCGTTCTCACGGAAGAGTTGCTCTTTGTTGTTGTATCTTTGCGATTCTAGTTGCAGCCGGGACACGTCCTGCCGTAGTTGGTGCAACTGGTCGTTCAGGTCCGCGATGCTCGTAGTCAGCTGGTCCAGCGCGTCCCCTTTTTGTTGCTTCTGGCTCGAAATCAACGTCTCGATCTCACCAAGAGTGTTATACGTGCCATCTATGACCTCTAAGTCTCGGTCAATCTGGAAACTGTCCTGGACGGCAGCAATCCGATCGAGTGTGCTCTTCATTGTAGTCATCCCCCCAACCTCTGTGCCGTGCTGTTTTGTCAGATCACGGTTTTAGCAGAGCAGTTGTTGTCTGTCCTGCATTCTTTTGTTTACAGTTTGAGAAAGTTGAAGAAAAGGAAAAAAATATTGAAGTAGTGCACTTCCAGTGGATGTCAGAGATCAATCTGTTTGATACCTCTGGGTTGTTGAGCCGTCCGTTGTTGCTTGTGCATCCCCGGTTCAGCATGGCACGATGACTTTTTTCTTGTATGTGGCGCTCGCAAAGTCTAACAGTGCAAGTCCAGCTTCTTGAACAAAACAAAACAGTGTCGTTAGACGCAATCTATACATACACACCTACACGATCAATGGTGATTCCATCAGGACCCCTCTTCAAAGGGTTCCTCGTGTTCAAGTACGGGAAAGTGAGTATGCCCCTGTAACTACACTCAGCGCCAAAACACCAACTCCTGTTCTGTAAACCCCGCGGTTACTCAGTTCTTTGCCCATATCCCAAACAAGATGCCTCACACCATTCCAGCCATGGAAGGCGAAGAAATAAGTCGTGATAGCTCGCATCCCGTAATCCAATTTCGCATTCACGTTGTGACGGTACCATTCAGTGATGCGGTCCGCCGCCGCAGGTCTGTTGTGATTCTTTCCGCCGAATAAGCTTCCGATACCGACAGATATGGTGAGTACGAAGAAACCCGTCCCCAAAAATATACCCGTGATTCTGTGCAGCGAGGAGAGGTACCAAGATATTTCAGGCTCGTAGATAGTCAAATGGGGGGATATCGGCCTCTTCGCGCGTTGCGATTCTAGAATCGATGTATCCCTCTTGCCAATCACTCTGAGCGGCCGCAGAGAGGACATATGTCTTCCTCTCGATCTCCAAAACATTGTACAATTTCTCGCGGACAGCGGAACGAGGAACGACATTTACCTTGTGGCCTAGATATGTTTCAAAACAGGAAGGTGAGATAACAACAAGAAGAATAGATGCGTTACAAGCACTCCCTCAATTGGGAGTCGTTATATAATCAGGGCAACTTCTGCTTGCCCTTAAAGGGTGCCCATCTAATCAGGGGAAAGTGCAAAGTAGAAATGAAAAAAACGGAAACAGACCTTAATTCATTTCTACAGAGATATAATCATAAGCATTTGCATTAGTTATCATTGAGATTCTCTCATCAAGATGTCATCTTCGTGTCGAAGCGTAAATCACTATTCAGCTTCGAAATAAAGAAGTTAAAAAACATCAAAATCTGTAGATTTTTTGGTGGGTGATCGATCTTAGTAAGGGGCCGTGTACAGTAGTCAGGAACGTTGAACAGGGGCATCATTCGTGATGAATATAACGTCTCACTCCTCGATATTTGACGAGATAGGGTATCTCAATCAAACGAACCATTATCTGGTAACTGGGGACTCCATTTTTGCCAGGTTACTGAACGGCCCCTATAAGTTCCTATACACGCTCCATGATGCTGTTCAGCAACAGTATACTGAGGCGCAGATGATACTGAACTATTCTAGAAGTGATGAACAGCAGGGGTCAATCGAATCTACGTCGCCGTGGGAACCACTTGCGTTTTTAACGAACTTCTTTTCTACAAAATATGCAGTGGTATGCTTGGTGTTTGCATTGTTGATGAACAAATACGTCATGAGTAGTACACAGAGACCTAATTCGGTCTCGAGGGGACAGCGTACCCCCTCGACCATACCAAGATGGGGTGTCTACTTGGCACATTCAGTGTCGATCTTCTCGCTATTTTACATGATGGTGGTTCCCTTCCAAAGACAGGTAGATATCAATGATAACCTCGACATATACCTCTTCTCGCATTTTATCGTCTTTACAGCTTCTAACGTCGTAGAAACTGTACTTTCAATTCAGAACAACATGCTACCATTGGAGAGCCCAGACTTCTCGATTTTTGAGTTAGCTATACAGTCCTACAAGATGCTTAACGACGCTAGGTTCAATGGACCGCTTAATTTCAACCTTGCATACTTGCCTGATTTAACTCTGGCATTGGTTGGAAGACTGGTTATTCACATTGTCGATGTTTTCCAACTGAGAAAATACAGGCTGTTTGCGTCTGCCGTGGTCAACTGTATCCATTCAGGTGTTTTGACTTATATATTGATGGACTATGGCGCCAGCTACATTCCACTTACTGTAAGGATAAGGCATTTCCCGAAAGTATTTTTCACCTTGATTTCTTTGCTTTCTTTATCCTCCTACGCCGCGGCGGTATTGGTGAGATGGACCCCCTTCCACGATGCGCCTGAACTGAACACAGAAGAATTACAATTTCACTCCTTCGTCCACAACTGGTGGAGTCACCTGAATCTTACTGGGGAAGAGGACTACTTCACAGCAATGAAAAAGCTAGCTCTTCTATTGTGTTTGGGGATCGACAGTAAGGACAAGCATTATAATAGAGAGTTCCCCAGTGTCACCCTTTTTGACTCGCTGAATAAGAATTTCAAGATAAGTCGGTATCTAATCGACCAAACAGGGACTGCACTTGACCAGGAGGAACCATCCGTACGATTTGGAGGGGTGAAAACCAATAAAACTGCTGTAGGTGGAGCGATAATTGGTTTGTGGAATATTGTGGTTTTCATCTTCAGGTTGATTTTTCCTACGAGGACGCACAAGGATCATATAATCAAAACTTCGTGGCCAAAATCTCCTGCAACTTCATGTGGAACCCTGCAAAATGTTTCAAATTGGGGAGGAGAGGAGCAAGACGAGGTAGGATGGGTTGCAGATAAACCTTATGATAGTGAAGACAGTGATGACAACGATGAAGAGTACGTTCTGGATAATGACTCTTTGGATGAACCTAGTCTCGCCTCCCATTCAGATTCAGATTCGGATTCGGATTTAGAAATCGACGATGTACCTGGTGCAGAGTTTTTTGAGTTGTTGACTCCACCAAGTGGACTTACGCTAAATGATGACCTTCAATGGGTTGCATCTACCAGTGCAATCTTGCAAACACATCTCAGCTCTGCCAGTAGAGTAACTAGGTTCAACTACGAGAAGCACGCTCACCTGCATGCAAAAGAGAACGCTGATTACTTCAACGATGAGATCGATCATACATGCGCAATATGTAAAACGAATCCAAGGGACATCATTTTGTGGCCGTGTAAGTGCTTTGCCATATGTTCTAGTTGTAAAGTGTCTCTGGCGTTAAGGGGATACAAGACCTGTATATGTTGTCGGAGAACAGTATCAGGATTTAGCAAAGTCCATTACACGCGTAGTCGTTGAAAAAGAACTAAAAACAAAAAGTGAACTTTAGTTAATACATATAAGTTTGAATGATATATGTCGCATTATGTCTATTGTCAATATAAGTGTACCTTATATTTACTAGGTACGTACCAGAAAGGTTGGATGTGAGGTGGCACATCCGGTATGCACAATCAGTGGTGGAACAAACGGAATGGATTTTCGACGTAGACTAGGTCGTTGGCGTCCGCAGCGGCAAACACAGCTTTATCCATAACGGAACCAGAGGGGGCGGCAATGTACTTGACACCAGATCTAACTGCTCTGTACACGTTATCAGGGAATGGGAAAAACGCGTCCGAGGACAGACACACGTTGTTCAATTTGGCCATCCATTCTTTCTTCTCCTGTGCGGTCAAAGGTGTTGGTAATTCTGCGAACTTCGATTCGTATTCCGACTTCTCTGGTTCCTCGGTAGGAATCTGCCCTGTGACGAACAGATCAATTGCATTGGACTTCTCCGGTCTCTTGACACCCTTAGCCCATTTGAACCCCAAAACTCTTGGGTGCTGTCTCAACCACCAGTTGTCCGCTTTATCGCCTGCCAGTCTGGTACAGTGGATTCTCGATTGCTGACCTGCACCGAGGCCGATTACCATCCCGTTCTTTGCATAACATACAGAGTTGGACTGTGTGTATTTGATTGCGATGGTGGCGACAGTCAAGTCGATAGTGGCTTGTTCTGTCAAGTTTTTGTTCTCGGAGACGATATCTCTGAAGGAGGACTGGTTAAAGATAGTGTCGTTCCTCTTTTGTTGAAGCGTGACACCGTAGACCTGTCTAGACTCGATCAAGCCGGGGTTATAGTTTGGATCGATTTGTAGGACACAGTACTTCCCCTTCTTCTTATTTTTCAAGATCTCCAAAGCTGCCGGTTCGAAACCTGGCGCGATAATACCGTCAGATACCTCTTTGGAAATGATGGTTGCTGTAGGGACGTCGACGATGTTGGACAATGCGATCCAGTCACCGAAGGAAGACATTCTATCGGCACCACGGGCTCTTGCGTAAGCACAGGCCAATGGCGACATATTTTCGATGTCTGTAACGAAGTATACCTGCTTTTCGATATCGGTCAGGGGGATTCCAACGGCAAGACCTGCTGGGGAGACATGTTTGAACGAGGCAGCGGCTGGTAGGTTCAAAGACGCGGATAATTCTTTGACGAGCGGCCATGAGTTTAGTGCGTCCAGTAGGTTGATGTACCCTGGGGAACCACTCAACACTTTAAATGGTAGGGATTCCCTTTCTGTGACGAACGCTTGTGCCGGTTTCTGATGAGGGTTTGCACCGTAACGCAAGGGTAGCATTTGGACATCCTCAGAGTACTGTTTCCTAAAGAAGTCAGCGATTGCCGCGTCGTAGCTTGCTGTGTGTTCAAAGGCCTTCAGGGCGAAGTTATTCCTTGACTCCTGGGTTATGTCACCCTTTTGTTTCAACTCATGTAAGAATTTGGCGTAGTCTGTTGGGTCGGACAAGATGGTGACTCTGGAGTGGTTTTTCGCAGCGGCTCTCAAAAGCGTGACACCACCGATATCTATCTCCTCGACTGCCTCTGGGACCGTGATACCAACTTTTGCGACAGTTTCCTTGAATGGGTACAAGTTACAGACGACAAAGTCGATCATATCTATATGTTGCTGTTGCAAATCGGTAAGGTCTGTGTCGATTTCTCTAGCGAGAATACCACCGTGAACTGCAGGATGCAAAGTTTTCACTCTACCACCTAGCATCTCTGGTGCGTGTGTAATTGATGAGACATCTTCCACTGGGAAACCGGCCTCACGAATCATGTTCGCTGTACCACCGGACGCGACGATGCGGACATTGCAGTCGCTCAACCCTCTTGCAAGGTCCAGCAGACCAGTCTTATCGTAAACGGAAACAATAGCTGTCTTTTGTGAGTCGGCCATCTCTAATTAACGGGGGGAGGTAAGTTTATTGGATGGTTCCGGTTACACAGAATTGATGAGTCAAGAGTTCTAAGCAAATACAGCAAATAAAGAAAAGCTACAAGATAAACTACTGACTAGCTCTCGTCTCTTCCCCTTCCCAATTCTATTTTATATGAGACTGGTTTTAGGGCTGATGTACATGTAATAAGATCAAGTAATTAAAGGAAAGAGGGCAAAAAAAAGAGAATGAAGACAGGACAATCGATAAGAGTCAAAACCTATACAACAAGAAAGAAACCTGCGAACAGTCGAGGTAAGCGCAGCGAAGTCAAAGTTCCGTTTTCAACGGTTCCCCCCTTCGTCTGCTCTCCTCTTGATTACATTATAATTTCATTTTTTGTCAAGTGCGGTGTCTCGGGCCCGATCCTCGGGTGTGACTCCTCCTCTTTCAAGAAGGAGAGAGAAAGAGAGGGAGAGGAGTCATTGCGGTTTACATACATTCGTACGCGGTGCAGACGCACTCTTTCTGCCGGTTTCACCCCATAGTCTTGAGCACATCACCACCACCTCAGTAGAGTGACCCAGACACGCCCAAAGCAAGAGAGGGTTACCCAGACCCAGACGGCAAGACGCGTGCACCCAGACACCGCGCAGAAACTTTTTGGCGTCGCATTCTGTTCCTGTTTCAGCAACGGCCCGGAATCGGAGACCCAGACACCACGCGCCTTGCTCTGCTCTACGTTTTTTCTTCCCCGATTGGGAAATGGGCGGCGCCACGAACTCCGCCCGCTGTGCCCAGACATTTCGCGACGCCTCAACCAACGACCGACCGAAAGGGGAAAGAGCAACACGCGCGTTCCCGGTACTTCCTCTCCCCTTTGGGAACTGCGACGCAGCCACGGGACTGTGCCTGGCCCCGCTGTGGGAGTTCCCTCGCCCGTCTGTGTCCAGATCGGGATATGTAATTGTCTTGGGGCCACCAGTCTGGGAACTCGTTCTATTCTTAGAAAGCAATGTTGGAAGCTTTAAGCAGTTACTTGCTTGCCATGGCTGGGCGCGAGTTTTTCCATCAAGGATATACGGTGGGCAGGGCGCAGTGGGCGGTTTCATATATCACAACAAATTATATAAACTGAAGGTATAATTGATTGGTCTCGGGAACTTCTTCGCACTGCAATTCCCTTACTGACCTCTGTTCAATTGCACCCAACACAACCCAATACTTCAAAACCGCAAAGAAAAAAAAAATGTCTTCTGCCTCTATTAGAACCAACTCTGCTCTTGTCTCGAACCAAGTCGTTGCCGCATCCTCTGTCTCGAACACCATCCGCACAAACTCTGCTCTAGTGTCTGCCGACGTCGTCGCTGCGTCTTCTGTCAGAGCCAGTGCTAGTAGCAGCAGTTCCAAATCAAGCTCAAAGTCGTCTGAAGCTAGCAAATCTGCATCTAGCTCTGCCTCGTCCACTTCCGCTAAGGCCTCTAAGAACGCTGCTGCTATGGGTCTGGTCGCAAACCCAATCTCCTGGAAGTACGGTGTGGCTATGGCTGGTGCCATTGTCGGTTCGTTTGTTCTAGGTGCGGGTATCTAGTTTTGCAACACGGCTCCCTTCATTAATATACAATACATTCTCATCATTACATTCCCACTTGGGAATATAATCACCCACATATATACAGCATCCTCATGTTTATTTTCATTAGTTATAATATAAAGACTACTCTAAGAAATGTTTACTCTATTCTACACCAGCACACGCGCATGTAACAACTGTACCTTTTTCCATATATATATATATATATATATCTTGTTCTTTTGACACTTCGAAATATAGTTTTATATATTCAAAAATGCAATTGATACTCGTATTCTCAGTAATATGAGGTGACAACGCACAAGACCGTGGTGTTCTCATAAACAAAATGGCCTCCTTTTTCGTACAATTATGGGATAGCATATTCCAACCAGGAACCACACCTCAATTGGTGATCGCCACACACGCATCGTTCACAGCACTACTGCTTACACTAGGATGGTTGATATACGTCACACACGGTAACATCCACTTCATAATGCTCGCTATCATCGCATCGCTGCTTTGGGCTGCGGTAGGTTGGTTCATCGTGGAGTTGAACAGGGTAAATCTCAAGAAGAACGAAGAGTTAACGCAAGAAAGTAAGGAGTCACCCATTGAGGACAGCAAAACTACATCGGAATCGGCTACCACTACAGGCCAGAAGACACCAGCCCAAAAGACTTCCACTAGATCCAGAAAGTTATAGCGGGACACTACGTAAGCATACTACACATAGATACAATAGATAAAAGCGGCCCGAACCCGCCGGATATAAACCATCTCACTGACTTCTCGTCTCACGTTCCTCATCGTTGTTGAAACGAAAATTTTCCCGAATTCGAAAAAACTGGAATAAAATTAAACAAAGGTATAGGGAAATGCGTTAATTGTTTCAACTACCCTCTTTGCTCAATCCCAGTCGGATAACCGAGGGGACAGATATGCAACCACATCACTCTGACCGTTACAACTTACGGAGCAATCTACTTCAGAGCGATGTCGGAAATATAGATATCACCAAGGAAACGCCTATAAATGGACCTGCCCCGGCCCACCAGCAACAGCAACAACAACAGCAGCAGCAGCAGCAGCAGCAGTATTACCCACAGCAACAGATGCCTCCGCAACAGATGCCCCCACAACAGTACCAGAACTACCCTCAACAGCAACAATTCTACCCGAGAAATGGCAACAGCATGTACATGAATCAACAACAACAGTACGGCACTAATAACGGCAGTAATAGTAATTTTGGTAGTCCACCTCCAAAGCCTAAATATATATCACACCAACAGAAACAGCCGGACAGGAAATCGTACTCGTTGACTCAAAAGTCAATTTCAAACTTCTTCAAACCGAAGGGGAATATATTCCACAAGAACAAGACTGGGGGCGGTCAAGGTGACTTCGATGACGACGACGATGACCTCGAAATAGATGAGGATACCTCGCAGGCCAGTCTATCCTTTAACGACATCCAGAAGTTTGGGTTCAAGAACGGCGATAAACTCAACGTCACTTCGGACTCGACACCACTGATCCCTACATTGATGACAAAGGAGCGGAACAGTAAATCCAACACAGAGTACCGGAAATATCTGAATACTCAGAAGAAATCCGCACTGAACGCAATGACAAAACAAAACCCCATGCAGGGACCGCAAGTGCAGGTACCTAGAACCATGTCTTTGCAAAGTGGGCCACCTTCCAGGACATTTGCGACTTTAGGGAACCCGGATTTTGCAACAGGGGCGAATGGGCCAAGAACTAACTCACTTATGACCACTGGGTTACCACAAGTGAACTACCTCCAGCAGCAGCAACAATTGCAACAGCAGAGACACCCGCAGCAGACACAACAACAGCCATCGCCGATCGGGTACGGTCCACCATTGCAGCAAAAGACGATGTCAATGACAGATAAACGCTTTAACGGAATGAACATGTCACCACAATTACAACAGAATTCACAGCAACAGTACCGTCCGCAACAATTCCTACCACAACAGTTTCCTCCACAACAGTTTCCTCCACAACAGCCAAGATTTGACCCCTCGCTGTCCCAACAAAGCTTCAACGGAAGCGGTCACGATTTAGGGATGTATAGACCAGACGCGTCGTCGCACCCGCAACTGGCGTCGCCCCCTATGTCAAATGGTCAACAGCCGATGCCTTTACCTACGATGAACAATATGAATGCACCAAGACTCGCCATGCAGCAATCGGTGACACCAAACCAGCAGCAGCCACCACCTACCCCTTCTTTCTCTCCTACACTGAATGCGAGACCGCAAACACATCCCAGTCTATCAGCATATTCCAACTCAAACTCGTCTGATTCCCAATTTTCCAATGGTAATCCTGAACAGAACGCAAACGGCGAAGGTCAAGGTTCCACATCGAGCGTGAACAATTCTGATCCTGAACCTATCAGACATGTCACCTCACCATTGAAGAACCAAGTGGATGCAGCACCGCTGAACACAATTGAAATTCCAGAATTGACAGTTCCTCCAGCGGTAGAAAAGCCCAAATTAAACGTTTTGAAGCTCTCGAAACCACAACAGGAAGAAATGAAGTCCAATGCAGAGGACGAAGTAAAAATGTTGAAAGAATTAGGTCGCTCCTCGTTAGTAGCGAACAGTTTGGCTTCGATGAATTTGGAATCTAGCAGTAACGGGAGGCAGTCCACATTTAGTGATTCCCCAGAAAAGATAAAACTTCTGCAACAAAAGAGCGGGTTGTATCAACTGGAGGAAACAACAGGCTCGAAAATTTTTGTGACTGCGGAGGAATTCCCAGATGGAGATGCAGGCTCCCCCGTTAGGAAGTCACAGGCTAGGAGAAGTGTCGTAGAGCCAGCTTCAAATCGGATCTCGATACACAGAAGTGGAGACAATATTACCAATTTGAAGCACGAGTCGTCCCATTCGCTGGCCACCAAGGCCACTGTCGACACCAACAAAAGCAGTAACACCGTTGTTCAGAAACAAAATAATAGAGAAAGTACAGATACCGAGTTTAAGGAACACGAGGAAGATGATTCGTTTGTGTTTGAGAGTACGGATCGTCCATACGAGGATAATGCGGGGATCGAAAGGAGACAGATCGTTATTTCTGCTGAACAACTTAATATAATCGCTCAAAACAGAAAATTGATGGATGAGTTGACATTCGTTTCAACTGAACTGGCCGAATCGATTAGAAGGGAGACGCTTCTTTCCGAAAAATTGAAGCAACGCGAGTCGGGTGAGGAAGAACGTAATGAGAGCAGGGTGTCTTCGATGTCGTCCGCGTTATCGCTTGACGACTTCGAGGTGGAAATGAGGAAAAAGTCTGCGAAAATCGTAGAACTGATCCAGTCACTAAACGATGAGAGGCAGAAACGGTTTATTGCAGAGGAACAGGTTCTACTTCAAGAGAACGGCGTCAAGCCAAACTCGTTGGAACTGATGCAGAAAATAAAAGACTTGGCATACAACAATAGGCGCCAAGAGGACGAAATTGCAAGTCTGAAGGAGGCCGTGAACAACGATGGACGATAAATAACGAATAGATAAATTCAATATACACGAACATTAACGATATTAAAGGTTTGGTTCAGATCCCTATTCTGATCATTAGCGACGGTTCATTGCATTTCGCGAACTTCAGGAAAGAAAAAAAAATATTGGAATTACAATTTCAGATCTTTTACCCATGTAACAGCATATACAGGGAAAGGTTGTGTGTTGGTAGAGCAACCTTAGAAGCTACTCAATTGGGGCAATGAGCGACAGAAAGAGAAGAGCTGATTTTGGGGAGGATGACGAGTATCGTCAGGACTTCAGACCACACGTCCAAAAGAGGCAAAGGGTCCCCCCGGTCGTTCAGCTATGTAAAGAAATGATGCCAGATATATGCACCATTGGTGAGTCCGCGAAAGCTTTCGAGGATGATATTAAATTCCTTAGCGAAGCAATTGTTAATGAATATGGGCATGAAGAGTACTTCAATAACGCTCTTTTGAGTACTTTCCTCGCTGTGGTACTAGAAC
This sequence comes from Huiozyma sinensis, assembly GCA_030705205.1. NCBI lineage: Eukaryota > Fungi > Ascomycota > Saccharomycetes > Saccharomycetales > Saccharomycetaceae > Huiozyma > Huiozyma sinensis. The sequence continues at coordinate 23,372 of JANIWX010000051.1, forward strand.
AGCCCCAGAAACAGCCCGCCATTTCTCTGCTGACTATTGTCGTTAACGCAGGTAATGAGGTAGCTGGTAAAAGCATTGTAAACTTTTTCTATGAACAGTTGCAGAAATTCTGCAATGACTCTACCAACCCTGATTTACAATTGGAATCCAATGATACCGGCTGTTGGAATAAAATCAAACTGATTATAAGATTTCTATCGTTATTGTCCCCCATGTTATTGGTCGATGATATAATTATGCTTTACAGGAAGCTATTTGATCTAGCTATTGAGCTAAATAATTTGGATAGTGAAAAGAGAAATCCATTGGCCGAAGAAATATACACCAACACTATGCTGAACGTTCCTTACTTATTTTATTTCAACAGGTCAAATGAAAACTTGAAAGAAAAAACAGATGAATTGATTACGTATGTTGAGTCGAATTTCGCCGTCAGAAGTACAAATTTTGATATATTGCGCGAATACAACTTCGATTCGCCATACGATATTGCTGAACTACCTCAAATTGTTCTTCCAAACGTCAAGAACGTGCTAGCCAATGGAATGGAGCAATTAAATCAATTATTTTATGATTGGAGTCATTTACTACCTGAACAGTCTGGTGACCAAGGTTTCAATGATGCTTTGAGTCTGCCTTCCATACAAGACCTTCAACCATTTAGTCAATTGGCCGGGAAAAACATCGGATCTGTGGACTCCACGTGGAGGACCCCGGCTTATGTTTTCCATGTCTATTTGCCCCGCTCCAGTGGTGACTTTGACACAGTAGTTCCAATTGACACCTACGCTGGTCAGTTATTCAAGGACATATACATTGATATTGTAGAAAGTCTGGAATTTAACAGGAAGGAAGTTGCAAAGCAAATGGTCTCTCTGAACTTGTTTTTCAAGGAAGGGATCTTTGTAGAAGCTGGCGAATCTATTGCTGACCTCATTACTGCCCGCGAAGAGAATCCTCTGGCACCAACTTACAAGATTGAAGATTTGGCGATCGAAACTGTTTTGAGCTTGGTCCTCAAACTTCCAAACATTTCTCATCCATTTGCCTATTTCTATGCACTTCTGGTTGATATATGTCAAAACTCACCAAAAGCCATTGCACCAGTGTTTGGTAGAGCCTTTAGGTTTTTCTACCATAACATCTACAAATTGGACTTTGAGTTAAAACTTAGATTTTTGGATTGGTTTTCCATTCAGATGAGTAACTTCAACTTTTCTTGGAAATGGAATGAATGGGAAAACGACTCTGTGCGTTTCAACCATTCGTTCTACAACCCGAGAATTACCTTTATTAGAAACCTAATCAGAAAGGAGTTGAGATTGACATCGAACCCAGTCGATGTTGACGGTAGTTTGCCCGAAGAATTTAAGCAATATTTGGACACTTCATACATTTCATTGGAGAGTGTACAGAAATTTTACCAAACCTTGTTTGCGGATTTCACAGTTGATCTAGAGGACGTTAGAAGAAACGACTTGTACTTCAAGCAAGAAAATATTCCATTTGCTGAAATTACAGTTGAGTTACTGGATTACATTCACAAGCAAAATGATGCGAGAACTTATACGGAACTAGAAGAGATTATCAAAAAACTGAAGGAAGGACATCAATCAATCATCCCCAATTTTGACCGCTTTGTTGTCATACTGGTGACTCAAGCCGTTGTTCACTCTGGTAGCAGATCGTTGTCGCATGCCAACAAATATATTAGTGATCTGCAAGAGGATCTCAAGACACTATTCAACAGTCTCCAAATTGACGAATCAGTTAAGGAAACAGCTATAATCGAAGCGGTCATGTCTTATTGGAACTCTAACTCCCAAAATGGGTTCCTCATCGTTGATGCTTTCAAATTTGGTGGTATGGTAAGTTCCAACTCCATTTACAGTTTCTGCTTGACCGATCTGGAAGGTAATATCCATGGCTTAACCGATGTTACCGCCATTGACACCATTTTTAGAACTCTATCTCAACAGCTTGACACGGATGCTGCTGACACCGCAGATTTTGAGCTCGTCTTTGAAAAATTATGTTTGATTATAAACAAGACGGTGGAGGAGTTAGAGATTCAGCCAGAGGATCAAATTGTGGTTCCACAAATTGAAGACGACACCCCGGTTGATCCGGTGACCGAACTGCCAAGATTGGATCTGATGTGGAAATACTTTACTGCTGTGAGCTTCACCAAAAGTTTAGTAAGAAAATATTCAGACCAATTTAAGTTGTTGAACGAGAAGTTGAGCAATGGGCTGGAGACCGCCATTCCCCATGTTCCAACAAGAAACATTCTTGGGAAATGGCTGGAAGAAGTTAAAGATCTGTAACTGTATATTGTCTGTTGTTATGTAGCCACCATTATTTAACCGGCCTTACAGCATAAAAATATTGTCAATCAGTCTGTGAATTTTAGCTTTTGAGAAATGACTGTGGTTATTAACTTATGTACACTGACTGATCTAGTTTGTTATGGTTACACAATATTAATATAGAAATGCTTTTATTATTATTGATGACTGGATGATGCATTGGTATTATTAGGTTGAGAGAAATACTATCTTCGTCTACATTTTAGTGTCTACGGATTACACTTTTGAAACTCTCTACCTTGGAAGCCTCGGTGTCGACTTTACTGAGATTCGTCTTGTCGCTCTGGTTGGTTTTGTTTTGTTTCCTTAAGGACACGGTCGATCCCGCAACCGTATCTCGTGTCGTTGGGTACCTTTTGGCAACAGTACCAGTACTGCTATTCCTGACCAAATACGATGATTCAGGGAAGTAACTAACCTCATCGCGGGCTATATCGGACTCCGTAGATGATTCATTTGATACCAAGGTGTTTAAGAACGGTGCATTTGGAGCTTGGAAATTACCACCCTTCACAGCATTGTCCTGGCGACTGTTTACCCAGTCGGACGGCCCACTGGTGTTGATACGCCTACAACCAGATTTATCCGTTGTAGCTAGGATGTCGGCAAAATAGATGGAAAGCTCTACAAACTCGATGAACAGTTCTCTGGCGATGGGTTTCCCAGAAAACTTCAAAAACTCGTATATGTCGACATACCTGCGGGCCTTTTCGATCTGTATTTTGTTATTGTTGCCTTTAACAAATTGATTTGTAATGAGGTCCTCGAATGTATCCTGCAGCGAGAGTTTCAGATCCATGATCGACATAAATAGTCCCTGGTATTTTATTCGGCTCGCCACTGTCTGCAAACAGCTCTCATAATTTAGGTACTCGGGGAACAATTTTTCGTAATCTGGCAAGTCGCAGTTTGCTGGGGGTTCCAGCCCATTATGGATCACGGGATCCTTTGGTTTTTTGAACAGAACAGTCAACTCCTTAGATCTATCCATATTTTGTAGGAGCATATCTCGGGAACCTTTGTGCGGCAGATCAGCCACTGTTATTGGAAGATACCGTCTCGGTATGTCTACCAGGCAGCTCTCACGATATATCATTCTCCCTACTATGATGATTATGCAGACGACCCCAAACACAACCAAAGCACCAATAACAATAAAAGTGTTGAACGCATCGTTGTCAGATACAGTGGCCTGGGCTATGGAGTCGATGGGTGTCACCGCTGCAAATCCGATAAGTAGCAGAATGACGATGAAAAGCGACCCTCTGTAGAGGATCAGCTGCACACGCCTTTTTCGGCTCATCGGCCGGTCATCCGACAACAACCCAAACTTCATCCCTGCAGGGTGATGGAGCGATGCGATTAATAATGGCACAGCACTGATTTTGATTGTCGCTGGGAGTCCATGTGTTCGATGTCCGACAGCACCTGACACCCAAAAACATCGAATTTTCATCACTTTTGCTTGTTTCATTTTTTGTTTGTATTACTATGCTGAGAGCACGTGAACAGACGGCACGTGCAGTGCACAACCAGTAACGACCGGGACAGCGCAGGTTGGATGCATCTGGAGGGGTCGCGAAGCAGTGGGGCCCGTTAGTCGTTCAGAAGCAGGAATTCGTCTTCGATCTGGAACTTGAGCGAGCGATTTCCCGTTGCAGTGAGCCAGTTTCGCAGCACGGAAAGGTATATTTTATTGTCCGGTCCCACGCACTGTAGATACTTCAAAGTGATGATGACATCGTTGATACGGAGCCCCGTCACAGTGGACAGTTCCTCCAGCGTTGCACCGTCCAGATCTGCAAACACCCCGTTGATTATATGCCAGCATATCACTCGCGACCAATATCTCAGGTACCCAACGAGGCCGAAGGGCGAGAGCGGTAGCTCAGGCCCCGAGACAATCCCGTCTGCTTGCGACAGTTTGTACGAAAACTCTATCAGCAGCGAGCCCAGTCTCTTCCGCTGGTACGGTGGGAACGTCAGGATGCAAGCCAGGTTGTTTTGGCTGTACGAGATCAAATCTTTGGAGAAGAAGGCCATTGGCTTGTGGTGACCCGTCTGGTAGAGGATGTAGAAGTCATAGTGCTCTACTTTGAAATACATCGACTTGTTGTCAAGGTACAGTTTGGTGAATAGGCAGAGGTTTTGGCAAAAGAGCTGGTGCTTGAACCCCTTGACACGCCTGATTGTGTACTCTGGACTCTTGTACTTGATCCTTCCGGGGGACCGGTGCTTGAATGTACAGCACCTTACGTGGCCTAGAAAGGGATCCCGCTCCGCAGTGTACTTGAAGCAGTACTCGCACACGTACAAAGTGTCGAGCCAGAACTTGTCCAAATCCGCTTTCTTCTTAGCTGGTGGCACAACCCCGGAGGGTGTGTCGTGGTATATGCCCAGCTTCATAGTTCTTCTATCGAAGTACACCGTGCTGCCGTACCACGTCGGGAAGCACTTATCTATACCAAACTGTACATTTTTGATATTAGGGCTTTTCAAAATACCGTAGAGTGTATCCTCATCATCCTCCGCACGAGCGCCCTGGCTCTGGTCCCGGCGGTCATCAGCCGGGTCTTTAGCGACACGCTTCTCCACGGATTTGGACGATTTGGCAACGTTTTTGGAAGCACCAAATTTCTGTCTCTGCAATTTCGCAGCACTTTTACTCAGTTTACCCATCGCTCGTGCTCAAATCGTACAAAATGGGACCGAACAAGCAACAGGTTCAACACAAATAAAGTGTTAACGCGCTGTGCATCGCGATATTTTCTCGTTATTCGCTTCAAGAACATCACTTCGCACGGGAATTGAGGATTTCAGTGTTGAAAAGATCAATTTTAAGTGAACCGTTTGCATCTCACAGATGTTCTTGGGAACTGGGAACCGTTCGGCGTGCTTCTCTGAGACCTGTGCGGGGGTAATCTGTGCATTACAATGGAGAATAGGTTTAATGCATTTACTGACACTCCGAGGGGTAGTCATTGGCTCGGTGACGACAGCTCCAGACGGAAAAATACGGGCAGTACGCAGTTTGCCGATGCGGACAGCGATGACATTAGCTCGACGTTCTTGCGAACTAAAGCCAGAGGGGACGGTGGGCACAGGAGCCCCTCCGGTTTGAAGTACAGCTCTCATTCGAAACAGGAATTCCTCTACGAAAACAAATTGCATTCGTACCCCATGTCTGCTCGAGACAGGCAGGTGCCGTTGCCTCTGATATCCCCTGATCTGTTAGAAATATCCAAACAGAGGATACTGGCGCTAGCTATATTTTTGATTATCCAGTGTTACAAACTGTACGATTTAGTTCTGCTGAAGTCCAATTTGAGAGTATCCGGTTTACTGTACAGTAATTCGAGATTTAATTTCATAACAAAATATCTGCTACTTGACTCGATGTTTTGGTATTTTTTACCCATCTTTAGGATTCCAAGGTTGACTTCCAAACCGTGGTTAGTGGGTTTGCAAATTGCAGCCACCGCGGCTACCACCATCTTCCTCTCCACGAACCACCAATTTGTCATCCTAACGGCGATAGTAGCCGCATGGAAAAAAACTTTTACAAAAGAATTGAGTGTTACAGGTTCCACTATCAATCACCAGAAGCTGTTGGACTTGTCATCACATTTCAAAGGTGCCTTGACGATAAAAATCCTTCCAGAAAATACAGCAATGCTGAACCCTTGGTTTGAATCGTACTGTATACCGTTGGAATCGAACATTACCCCTTTAAACACTGTTGAAGTTCCTATCAAGATCAATTCCACGGAAAAAATCCAGTTTGTACAGTTGGAATTCAAGGATCTGTACACAAATGAAGTAAGTTTGAAGAATTTCACTGAGAATAACGGGTTCACTTTGGTAGATATGACTGATAAAATTCAAAACAAAGAGGTGTCGAAACAAGAAAAGGATGCAAATATCAGATACATCAATTTGTCACTAGATGAAACGGGATTCTATCAGATTAGAAAGATCAGAGATTCAAAGGGCCTTGATTTGAAAATATATCAGTCCCATGTGATATTACCACAATGTCCAGTCGCTTCAATTACGCCTATGGGGAACCCGGACAGATGCATAGGAGATTCTGATAAACTGTCAATAGAACTGCAAGGTGTGCCACCTTTGAAACTACATTACTCGAAGAAAATCAACAATAAAGTTTACACGTATAAGGATACGAACCTGCAACCCGCGTTTTTTGAATCACCTTTACAATCCGCAGACAATGACGTGACGGCAAGAAGGAGACAGGTTTTTACCGCTGAACACTTGAGTAATCTTGAGTGGGCCCGGAATCCAACCGTTAACATCGATTTGGACTCATTAACTACACAAGACGGTGAATACACATACGAGATTGACAAACTAATCGATGGGTTGGGAAACGTCGCCGACTTCTCTAAAATGGATGCCGATCTGAAAAAACAGTACGACTTGGCGACTAGCTTTCATGTCCATAACATTCCGCGCGCTTCATTGGATGAAGTTTTCGATCGTAACTCCCCAACCAAAAAATCATTGATTATTAAAATAGACAACGGTGCCGAGGATCAAGAGGATCTTCCCTACACCGCAAAGATTTCTTTCATCGATTCCAAAGGTAGACCTCAAGAGAGCAAAATTATTGAATTAGATTCACTGGTACATCACGTTAATGCGGAACTCCCAGGTACCTACAATCTAGACTTTGTGAGTTCGAAGTTTTGTCCTGGAGTTGTCATTGGAAAATCTAATATTTTAGTAACCCAGCCGATTCCTCCTGAACTTGAAATCAAATCTTCACCAATTCTGGATCAGTGCGTCGGTCAAGTGGGTTTAAATTTTGAACTGACCTTTACCGGTGTTCCCCCCTATCACTATCTGGCCAAAATATACAAGATTGAGGATGGCCAAAAGAAATTATACGAAACCAAGAGACTTACCTCTAAGGGTGCCAGGAATCAGTTCAGTTACAGTCCTACTACTGAGGGAGACTATGAAATTGTGTTTGACCATTTATCTAATGATATGTTTTCGGATCCCATCAAGCTGACACCGCAAAAAAAGTACACCTTTAAAACATCAATGAGAGTGAAACCAAGTGCACGCATCAAGCAAAAGCATGCTGTAACACTGTGCCTGGGCGGGAAGACCATGATTCCAATAGAATTTAAGGGTGAAGCACCTTTTACGCTACATTACGATATTCTCGAAATCTCATCTAATAAACGAATCGCCTACGACATTAAAAATATCAAGGATCACGAATACAAAATTGAAACCCCGAATTTCGAGGTTGGTGGTGACTACATTTTATCATTGGTTTCTGTAAAGGACTCTTCAAAGTGTATTGTTGGATTGAGCGAACCAGATGCAATGATTAAGGTAAGAAGAGACATTCCATCTGCTTCATTGAATTTGATGGATAACAACTCCGCAGCAAAAATCAAACAAGGTTCGTTTTTAGAAATTCCAATCAGATTATCAGGCGAAGCTCCATTTATAGTAAAGTACGAGCACCTGGATTTAGATGGCAACTTTATTGCTGCACATGAAGAAAAATTCTCGTTTGCCTCTAAGCAAATACTGAAAGTAGGAAAAGAAGGTATTTATAGATTGACAGGTCTCCAGGATTCAACCTGCTCAGGTAAGATCGATAATTCAGAGAATGAATTCATGGTTTCCTTCCTTCCTAAGCCTTCTTTTGAAGTTCAAACAAATAGCAAGACATCGAAACTGCTCCCACATGTTTATGCCAGAGAACCTGTCTGTCAGAATGTTGAAAGTGCAATTGCCTTGACTCTCTCTGGTTCCCCACCATTTGTCCTGAACTATGATGTTACAGAACCTAACGGCCAAGCTACTAGTAAAAAAATCAGGGTTACAACAAAGTATGTGTCTTTACAGTTGCCAAACAGAGAACCCGGCGAATATGTTGTGACCATTAAAGATATTTTCGATACAAACTATGGGGAGCAAGATTTCGGTAACTTGAGACGATCAATTGAAGAAGTTTCTATCAAACAGACTGTTACACCCACCCCGTCGATGACTTTTGAAGGAAAAGGTAAAATTTACAAGTCATGTTCTGTTAACATTGGGGAATCAGACGTATTGGAACCAATTATGCTGAAATATTCAGAAGGTCAAGGGCCATTTTCAATCACCTTTTCTGTTTATCATGAGAGTACGAGCAGAACAGACCAACTTGTCTTCGACAACGTTGACGTTAACAATTTTCCATTTGAAAAACTTTACCATGGTTTAAAGTTGGGTAATCATCGGATTGAAATAGACAAGGTTGTAGATGCCAATGGATGCCACAATGATCTGTCAAACGAAAATGATAACTATATCATAATTTCAATAACAGATGTGCCTAAGATACATCTATTGGATGCGGCTGCAGACTATTGTGTTGGCGATTATGTCACTTATCAACTGAACGGCAGGCCCCCATTCACCATACGATATGAGTTTAACGGCATGCCATTGAAATCTACTGAACGAACTTCTCAATTTGTTAGACTTGCTTCCGAGCCTGGAAAAATTACAATCAACCAACTCGAAGATTCAGCGTCTCAGTGTATCGTTGATTTCACCAAGCCGAACATGCAAGACGAATTAAAGAAATTATCCCTGGTGATCCACCCAATCCCTTCAGTTACTGTTTCTCAAGGTAACTATGTTGTGGAGGATATCCACGAAGGTGATCAGGCAGAAGTTATTTTCTCATTTGAGGGTACCCCACCTTTTTCATTGACTTATGTGAGAACAGAGGAGAGTGATGGTAAACGTGGTGACAAGAAGCCTCAAATTGTCGAAACACATAAAGTAGCAGACATCTACGCATATGAATACAGAGTTGTCACCAGTCTGCAGGGGACGTACGAGGCCATTGAAATATCGGATGCACACTGTTTCGCTAAGAACGAAGCGTTCTTCAAGAGTTAAGTATTTGAATTGTACCATACGACGAAAGGAAGTGCATATAATGTGTATAATGCGATGACCTCTGTAACGTCATATTTTACTACAGAGTCATTTATATCTGAAGACTAAAAATGTATTTTTAAAGTCATTTCTTGTACGATATTATAGTTATTTTTCGGGTTCTAAGAACTACTCTACAAAATACAATGATATATATATATCAGTAAAAGTTTTGTATGTGGGACGGGAAGGTATCCAATGCTATAGCCACAGCCTCAAAACTATCTAAACAAATCTGTAAGACACGACTGCCCTCATTTAAAAGGACATTCGTAATGACATACCCAAAGAAAATGACTCTTCCTAGTCAGGGGAAGATCGAACCACCCGTTCTGCCTCCTAAACTAATTACATTCGATGCGTACAACACATTGTATTGCTCGACAACTCCAATAATGGAGCAATACTCCGCCATTGCATTGAAATACGGTATAAACGTCTCAGTTGAGAAACTCAATGAAAGGTTCCCCAAAGCATTCAAAACGTTGAATGACAAATACCCGAACTACGGTAAACATTTTGGATTTTCTGCTAATGATTGGTGGGCTCGTTTGATAAGGCAGGTCTTTTTACCTATTGAGGTACCAGAGTCCTTGGTAGACGACATATTAGAGAGAGTGATAACCAAGGAAGGTTTTATTGCCTATCCAGATATTATAGACTTTGTAAAGGAAGTGAAAGGTAGATTCCCAGATGTGATCATCGGAGTGGTGAGCAATACTGATCCCAACTGTTACGAGCTGTTGAGGCAGCTGGGATTGTTTGATTATTTCAAGGGTGCTGTTTATTTGTCATATGACATTGAACTATTCAAACCTGACCCGAAACTATTCGACTATGTCGTCAGTGATGTTGTCAAGCGACACCCTGATATTGTTGAAGAAGGAGATTCTATTAAAACGTTTAAAAGGCATTGTTGGCACGTCGGCGATGAATTCAAAAAAGACTTGCTGGCTGCACAGAATGCTGGTTGGAATGCCGTTCTCGTCGACAGGTTGAACCGCAATGGGTTTTTTAACGATCCGGAAGAAAGAAGTGAGATGACCGAGCATGATCTGTATATGGATAAATTAGACCAACACGCCGAGAAGATATGGGATCACTGCCGGGATCAAAAACATTTTGTCCAACTCAATGAAACCTCATTTGTGGTTCCTAATATAACAGTTTTAAAACGGTTGTTCTTAGTGGAGGGGTAATTAATGACACGTAGATACTAGTAGGGATGAAATTACTTGGTTTCTTAATATACATTATTATCAATGATACTTATATATGACAGTAAAAGCTGTAACGACAGTACAGTACAAGGAAGATCACACACTGATGGTTTTCCAGATATTCAAGCCGTCAGTCCCCGTACTCACCAAGCAACCGGGAATCTGTTTATGCCATTTAACATCCTTGACATCCTTTTGCCAGTGGACAAATAGTAATTGTGGGGGGATCTTTTCAAGTTCTTTGGTTTCGGCAATTTGTTGCTTGATCTCTTCATCATCTGCTTCAACGGACAAGTCCCATAATGTAACAGTGTTATCCTCGGATGCAACAGCAATGATGGAGTCGTCCAGTGGGTTGAAGTTGATAGATGTAATGGCCCCCTTGTGGAAGTCGTACTGGGCAACTGGCTGGACATTGTTGATGTTGTCTGGGGAAAACTGTCTCAAATCCCAAACACCCCATAGCCCATTATCGTCACCACTGGCTAGTAAGTACCCAATCTTCTCACTCCAACTGATGACGTTAACATCAGTATTGGAGGCCTTGACTGATAGCGCTGGTTTATGGTTTTTGGACCTAGTGTCCCAAATTCTGATGTACCCGTCGCAGCCCGCTGAGGCAAAGACAGTAGATTCGGTACGAGACCATTGGATGTCCTCGACTGATTTATTGTTCCCGGCAGTGAATGGCTGTTTATCCGTGATCCACTTCGAAGTGTGTCTTTGCGTGAAATAGATATGGCCGGAGCAATCACCGGTGAGCAATGCACCGTTCTTGATCATAGGCGACCAGTCCACTGCGTAACCTTCCACATTTCCATGGTTCCTGACAGTATGTATTGGTCTTCTCGCAGTTTTTGGAATTTGATAGCCAGGTGTGGAAAATGCCTTCGATTGGGGCGCCAAATCAAAAATGTGAACTTCACCATTTTCGCTCATGGTGGCTGTTAGCACCTCTTTGTCTGTCGATGCAAATGGGGAAACTTTGAGTCTATTTGTTGTGTCGTTCAATTTGATATTTTCATTTTCGATAATTGGATCGGAGTCATCTTCCTCATCTTCATCTTCATCCTCATCTTCGTCTTCCTCCGACTTGACCAGCGTTTTGTTCAATTGCGACAAGCTCAACACCATTAACTCATTTTCCTTCTTCTTCGAGGCCTGGGTCGCTGTGGTCATAAGGATCGATTGAGGGTAGTTCCTCCTTTCAGAGCCTAGTTTATCTGGGATAACATCCAATGTCATACAAGGCCATGGGAGATTGACATTATGCAGCATCTCATAAACCGTTGGGTCTGCCTCAAGCACTTCATCTGGGCCCAATGGTCTGGATAAATGGGGTAGGTACAGTTGTTGGCCCTTTTTCGTGCTTTCTAGAATTTCATTCTCATCTTTCTTTAGCAACTTTTGGGCGTTCGCCATAGACATTTCAGTTATATCCCCGTCTCCCATGTTCTCCTCGTCGTTCTCGTCATCCAGTTCAATGATCTCCTCGTCACTTTCAAAGTCGTCACTGAATTGCCCGTCATCCATGTCCATATCGTCTGCTACAGAAGCACCAGCGGGATTGGTTTGACCGTCAGCTCTTGGAGCAACAACTCTTCCGTTCTCCCCCTCTTCTTCTGTATTATCAAGCGCTCTTTTCGACATTATTTCTTTTGGTTTCGTCTGGCAGGTAAGTACAACCAGCTACTTGGCAAACTGGTCACAAACACAAAGTCAAGAGGTCTCAAATGCTCAAAGTCCCGATGCTCATCGATTTTGCAAAACTGAAAAATTTTTTGGAGGTCCAATTCTCAGTCACGTGAGAGCGGAAGACGAAGCGATAAGATGAAGGTGAAGTATAATGAGACCGCTGCCGGGGGTCAGGGGACCATCTGCGTGGGTCTACCTCACAGAGAAACAGTTGGTTCATTGTCCGTGGGGTCTGTTTCCTGTTTTTGCAATCTTTTCTTCAGTTTTTTGGCCTGTTTCTTCTCCCTTTCCTCCAGGAGGAGCCGTTCCCTGTGGGTGCTCAAGTATTTTGTGAAGAAATCACCGTCTTTACTCTTCTTCGCCTCGTGGAGGAGTGTTTCCACTCCAACGTCAAGCGCGACTCTGGTTTTCGCCAGTCTATTCAGCACTTTGTTGTCTCGCACATGGCATACCATCTTTTTACACCTGCACGTTGCCTTGAACGAGACCTCCCCTGGCTTCATGTATCCACTCTTCCGCAGATTGGTCCACGGGGTGGACACAATTGTGCACTGATCTAGTTTGTTGCCCTGTATTGACTCGGATTTGCACAGCTGGAGACAGTCGTTGACAACCGCACGCGGAACGTCCCCCAGGGTCTGTTTGTCGTTCTGCAGTTTCAAGTACACATGGCCACTGGAATATTTGTCAACGTGGAACCATATATGGTTCAGCTCTCTGTAGAAGTTCTTGATCAAAAGATCGTTCTCAAACTTATCGCGCCCAGCAATTATTTGGTAACCTGGGAGATCGACATCCGGCTGGGACTCATAGAAGTATACCATCAGCGATCGTATTGTCTCCCAGTATCAATTGGCAAAAACACTAAGACCAGCCACACTGTCAAGCTCATCGCAACATTTCTGCGCTTCGAATTGTTGCAGGTCTAATAATATCTGCACGTGATATGGCTACAGAATGGAGAGGGGAAGATTGCGCAAGAGTTCATCCCCATCTAACAGTCCATAGTAGTGTACTGAATACTGTTCATTGGTGGGTGTACGGTGCGTTACCAAGGTGATTGTGATGTTTGTGGTTCATGACAGAGAGTGTATCAGTAGCATTTCAAAAAAAATTGGCAAAAAGTCATGAAGTAAGTGACAGCGGCTACAGGACAGTTCACTGAGCTATCGAAGTGTCTCCCCCCAGCTGCGCTCAGGGACACAGAATAGTTATTTAGAGTATTCGGAACATTTGCAAGAAATGGATAACAAGCTTGTAGTGGTGGTAAAATGCTACTCCATGTACGGGGATGATATTTTCGTGACAGATGGGTTTGATTCGAAGACGGAGCAACCAAGACTTGATAAGTGGGTACATTACCCCCTAGACCATATGATCACATTTAGTATTGAGGTCAGTTTCAAGCAGAATACTCTTCTCTTGCAGACTGTGAGCGATAAGGCAGGAATTTTGGATTATTTGCGATTAAACCTAACGGAGGCCACACAGTTGGTTCAATTTTCTATGAAGTATCCCTCCCTATCCTGTAAGTATCTGACCGCTGTTGGGGCCGGGTCCCGCATGCGCGCCATCAAGAGATTCCAAATGGTGTTTCGAGATCAGAGAGACTATACGGTAACAGAAAAAGTTTTAGGATGCCTGAAGTTCAAGATAAAGAATGCTAAGTTCTCGAAGGCAGCCCAGACCCAGAAGGATCGCTTAAACACCTCCCATGACACTACAAAAGAGTTGAGTGAAGCGCAACCAAACTTTTATTTGCCCTTTTTAGAGAGTCAAATAATGCCCACTGTGCCTCCCGCAATGGCCCCGTACTCGGTGCCTGAGGTCGTTTCTCAACAGGGGAGCTTTGGGCACACTCCCTTCAACGCGTCAGATATGGTGCAACAAGTACGTCCAGTTCCCATTGCGCCTTCTTCTTTAAGCACACAACAGCAACCGGTTGTCCCCCGGTTTCCTATACAAGAGAGGCCAATGGAGGCAGCACCTCCGGTTAACATATCAAGGGACAAACCTCACCTGCCAATCAACCCATTGCAACGGCCACACCATAACGTTGCAATCGAGCTACAGAAACCACAAACGGCTCGATCAACAGTTCCTGACCACCATAAAATGAACCAAAATGTGATTGAACCAGTACTATCAAGCGCTGAGAACCCCACTGACAAGTCCCTGGAGCCGGTTGGGAAGGAGCTACCGCCGGTGACGACGGAGATTCAGTCCCGTACTGAAAAGTGTGGGGAAGAGGGCAAAATACGAATTTCCAAGAAATTGATTCGATCCAAGTTGCAGGATAAGAAATTCCAAAGATGGGTATGTTATCGGGGTCTCGTGCATCGCAGTGTGCCGCCCCGCCTTGTTACTTTTTTTTTGTTTCGTCGGTTTCCGGGGTGTCTCTTACTAACACGATCGTACCATGTTCGTTTTTTTTTGTAGGTGAAAAAAGTAGAGAAAGAGCTGATTAAGATGGGTCCAATTTGAAATTTCCTTCAAGAACTTCTCTCCGCCCCTTATTATCATGGAATTTGGGTAGTCTCCACCGGACGCAAATAACGGTGTCTCGCTACTAAGTATGTGAAAAATGGGCATCGAAAAAAAATTTGTTAAATAATGAAAATTTACGCAACAAATCCTGGGTGTTATGCTCTCGTTTAGCTTCATTCAATGGTTTAAACATATATATATATATTCAAGTACCCTAGAGTGTTTAGTTATTCGATAGTTTGCAACAGGAGACCAAAATGACCATGATGCAGTCGTTACATTCGTACTGGAATAAGTACTTGGTATTTGAGAGCGGCCTTATTAATAAGCTGTCGAAGGTGCATTACATCAACCAGTTCATCCACGATGATAAAATAAGTGGTCGGATAACGTTGTATTTGCTGGTGGTTGGTACGTTTGCACTGTTGCAGGAGATATATATCAGTATTGAGATGTACTGGTTGTCGCGGGGCACGTACAATGAGATCAATCTAAATCAGATAGACAACGCGGAGAGTTTCAAGTTGTACCAGATTCTCATGAGTGACGATTACCACAGTAAGGAATACAAGGATCTGAAATCTGGGATCATGGTGGAGGAGTTTGAGTCGCGTGAGAATTTTTACAAGAAGCCCGTGTTTGTGTCGCAGATTTCGGTGAACACGCATATCGTTGACGGGAATGGGCGTGCGTTATTTGCGGACCCGATTAAATACCACCTTGAGTTTCTACCGTCCGATTACGACAACGAAAGAAGGGTAGAATTTGGGTGTAGTTTGAATGTTCTGAGGACGAAACTGTACCATTTGGTCAAGGATTCCCCCATGTACCACGAGTTGAAGATGGAGGATTTCAGGATATCCAACCATGTCCACATTTACAATAAATTTGGAGAGCTGTTGACCCCTGACATGGATCACTTACAGCTTTGCTTCTTAAAGATGGAGACTGGCGATACAATCAAATGTGACATTATTGCCAGTACACTGAGTTAAATAGTATTTTTTTTTCATTTTTTTTCATAATAAACTATAGGCAGTGGTGTATTTGCTCTTTGCAGTTATTCCGTGATTGCGGGTACGTATATATTGTTCAATGCCAGTTGGTTTTCGCACCAAATCCAAAGTTTCATCACCTGGATGAGTCTTGCACTGCTATTGAAGTGTTCTGTATCTACTTCTGTGTTCGTTGCCTGTGGGAAGAGCAGTTTTTTAGTTTCTCTCCAGTATTGAGGATCTGCTGTGGTTGTCGTTGCCGTGTCTGCCCCCCCCGAGCGAGCAGCACCCTCCGTAGTGTCCCTCTTAGTCTCATCTGTGGGTCCCGGAAGCAAGATGTTCTGGCTAAAGGCGTGCGGGACCCTTGTCGACAACGATTCGTTGATCTTGATAAGGTTTGGAAATTGCGATTGATTTGAAACTTGCACCTCTATGACTTCGAGCAGTTTAGTGTTGATAAGATTTGCGATCTTTGACCGTAGCGAGATTGAAAACAAGTTTCTCAAGGGTTCTGGCAAACTTTCGATGGGTGTATTCCTTGGGAACATGAGCAAAGTCATTGTCAGTTCCAATTCGTTCATGTAATTTTTATTCAGCGACGCTCTAAGGGCGAGTTTTTCCCTTGAGTAGCTGATCAGTGACTGTATAAACTCTGCATCCGCCTCTGAGTCCTGTACTTGCGAATCGGAAGTCTGTCGTTGCCTTATCATCTCTATGAGGTTCAAGAGGAGTAATTTGAATTGCAAATCATCATCAGCAGCACCGTTCCCCTTCTCTACGGTACCCTCACCACCACCACCACCACCACCCTGTGTTTCTAGGATATCGACTCCGAAATATGAGTCAATCAGCTGCATGGCCTCTAGGATCTTCCCCTCTTTGATCTTCTTCCTGATCACGGCCCTCTCCTTGATCCTAAACAAGCAAGTGAACTCAGCAATGTCTGCATTACTTTTACAAATCTTCAACTCTGTAGCCATCATCACTGCAGCTCTTTCGAACGAATTGACAATGAAATAATTCAAAAGCAGCAACGGCACTTTTTTCTCCCGCTGTCCACCACTACCACCACTACCACCACTACCACCAGCCAGCAAGGACCTCACGCCTGTACTATCACCATCACCATCCCTATTCCCATCAACCACGCCACCCGCACGCAACTTATCTCTTAGGACCCTTTCGGACCATTGCCTTGACTGGAACAGTTTCCGTTCATCGGTCTCCGCATCAACACCCGCCTTCAACTGGATCACATCCGAGTACATCTTCCAATTTCGCAAAGTACCGTTGAGTCCAGTGTCTGTGTGGTATGTATTCGATACAAATTTCAACTATCCAGTGTATCAGCAGATGAAGACTTAGACGGATATTAGGGTGAAGTACCGAGGTAAGCAAAGTAGGAAAGGCCATATTTTTCCGCAGAGCAGCACGTGACACCCGCTGCTCTGCGTGCGGTGCGTGGGTGGCTGCAGCCTCCGCACAGAGGCAGCCGTAGGGGCCCGTCGAATTACCCGATTCGGAGGCGGGTTGCGCCACCTGAGACATTCTTTAGTCAGCATTCGTACGGTGTGATGTGGGGTGATGACGTTTCTGCTGCGTCGCCTCGACCCCTGTCTCCGCGGGAAAAGAAAACTCGCATCTGCGATTTAAGCTACGTGCCGGATTGCTTTAACGGCCTGTCAAAAAAAAAGCGAAAAGGGCCAGAAAATAGCGCGTTCTGTGCGCTGCTTTCTGAGGGAAGACAAAAAACGGCAGCGCGTGGTACGTGCGTAGCACTGGTGTCACCGGATCTCCCGCTGCCCCTCCCTCTGCCTCCCGCTGCCTCCCCTGCCTCCCCTGCGGTGGCCCCGCCCAGAGCCGCAGGGAGGGACAGGCGTGCAGGCGTGCAGGCGTGCAGGCAAGAGACACACATGACCCCATGGCTTCGTAATTGTTGCCTCTTTGCCTCGCCAATAACCTTATTCCCGGAAACACACCTCAAGATATTCCGCGGTTGCTGCCTCCCCTCCCCTCGAGAACTCAAGGTATATAAGCTTATTCTTATTTCCGTCTGCGTTTCGCTTCCGGAAAGAATTTCTCTTCCCTGTATCTTGTTTGTCGACTGTTACAGTTTCGTGGTTCCCCCCTCCCAAATCTTGCATTTTCGGTGTCGTCCCGTTTCGATTCCAGATTACCTTCTCGGTATTTCTTGTCCTCCTCTGTGTTTCTACGGCTGTTTCTCTGTGTGTGTGTCTCCCTCTCTCTTCCAAGTTTGCCTTTCTTCGTTTCTGGGTATTTCCCCTTTGGGTGCGTTTGGGCTACGTTTCTTTTTTGGCTGTTCCAGATCTGAGCAGTTACAGCAGTATCATACCGTCATCAGCAGCTGTGCTCGGAAACTCCACCCCTATCAGGTAATAGCAACTTCGAAGAGTGATTATGTTGCCAGTATCCCAGTTTAATGTGGCACACCCTCCCGATTACAACATGATTCCTTACAGTCCAAATAACTTCTATCCTCTGCCTCAGGGGTACCAAGCTGCTGTCGGGAACGATTTCCAGTATATGGGGCCACAGTACAACCGTAATACGTACTTGCCCTCCATTAAAGATATGTTGGGCGCCCCTGGACAACAGCAGGTGCCAGTTAGACACAATGACTATAACAACAACGACTACATCTACGGGAATCCTTACCATTCTGTTCAGAGTAATGGAAGTGTGGTGGCTATTCCTGGGAACGTTGTGTTACAACAACAACAACAACAACAACAACAGACGTTTTATTATAATACACCAAATGGTGTTATACCTTACATTCAACCCGTACCTGTGACAGGTGAGACGAGGATTCCAGAGATGCAGATGGTTCCCACTCCTGTTAATAGAAATATTCCTCAACAGAGTGTGTCTCAACCCCCTGTGGCTCAACCCCCTGTGGCTCAACCCCCCGTGGCTCAACCTGTGAAGAAGGTCACACCCCCACCGCATGAAGAACTCCCGGTCATCTTTGAACAATTCCCTATGAGCCCACTTAAAACCAATATCAAGGGGGTTAACAAACCCACAACTACAACTAAGCTCAAGACAAAGAGACGTAGGAGGAGAAAGTTTACTGCCAAAAACCCAAACAGAAACATCAACTCTGAACTAACAGACCTCGTGGCAGGTAACGAACGAATACAGCATCCTCATACCACCGGTCCACAAAGGTATAGGTCTCACGCGGTACCCTTCATCAAGTGTAAGCACTGTCAGGAAACAGAGACACCAGAGTGGAGGAGAGGACCCTATGGGAACAGATCCCTGTGCAACGCGTGTGGACTGTACTACAGGAAATTGATCAAAAGCTTCGATACAAAGAACGGGAACCTCATTATGAGATTCAACAGGATGGTAAACCCTCAGGACAGGAAAGTGCCCGTCTCGATACACATCCCTCGGAATATCATCAAACAACTGGATAGAGACCCCACTTTGGACGCCAACTATTTCACCGTCGACTGAGGCAAAGCAATCAATGCGAATAATAATAACCAAGGGAATTAATAAATATATACGTATACATAATAATAGTAATGGTAATAAGGAATTTTGCATACATGACTTTCTGAAATATTACGTTCAACCACTTAAATTCATTTCTCTTCCGTGATATTCCCCTCCAAGCGTACACTGCTTTTCTTGCAAGCATGGAACCATTCATTCATTTCATCATACCGGTTCACATTGACAGTAGGGATTATGCGCTCCCATTGCAACGCACAAAGAAACCGTAACAACTCGACAAAATTACTGTGTTCGCTGTATGGCACTTTGTAGATTTGAAACTTACGATACGGAGTCTCCTGTCCAGAAAACCAGCTCTTATCAAACGTGCTTTCAAAGGATACCGCCCCCTTCACGTATTCGCACTTATTGCCAATTTCAACACTGGTAGAGTACCTGTTGCCAAACGTCCATCCTGTCGGGACAACACCTATAACATCCACATTCAACCAGTTCACCCCACATTCCTCCCTCAAGTACGTAGATATCGCCGCATCGTCACGCAAGATTCCAAGCGGCACCATGTGCACTTGTGAGTGTCCCGCGTCCCCCATTTGCCCATCCAAAACTATCTGGCGTAGTTTGTTTTTATTCTGGACATGCACACTCGTGCCAAGTCTGCGCGCAATCTCAAGGGCCAATTTCTCCTTCCCGATGACGTACGACCCAACAAGTACCATTTTCCTCCTTCCTGCGGCAGCCTGTGTGCCCCTAGCAAAATCCATAACAGTCCGGGGGCGCTTCTTGTGGTACCAGTCCTCCGCCACGAACGAGCTTGTCACATCCACCACGGTCTGTTGCGTTGGGTGTGTGTGGTTCGGTTTCATGTACGTTGTATCCAGGTATATCTCATCTATCACGGAGTTAGAGGAGGGGAGAAGCTTTTCGAGTTCGACGACCATCGCATCTGTAGCCCTGAAATCGCCCGTGTGGACGATCTGCTTGACGATTCTTCCCGCACAGTCATGCTCTTGAAACAAGAATATTTGCGCGCCGGGACAGTGGTTCGCATCCAGAGGTACCACTGATATACGGTCGTGTACCATCGTTCTCTCCCCGTTGTTCAGGATGTGGACTAGTTCCTTTGGGAAGTTGAATTTTTGACACAGCAGCTGTGCAGTGATGTGCGAACAGTAAACTTCACCGTTTCCCCAAGATTTCTTGAGTCCCTGATAATGATCAGAGTGGAAGTGCGAAAGAAAGTACTCCTTAATGCAGTCATCCTTTTCGTAGTTGAATCCATCTACTACAAGCTTGTGGCCGTTTGTAAATTCCAATATCTTGAAAGCTGGTAAACGTCTCCGAGGCCGAGGTGTGGCGGTAGTATTCCCTGTTTGTTTCTTTGGGCTGTTAACTTTGGAACCTCCCTGAGAAAGTGCCGATGGTGCACCGAGACACAAATCACAATGTGCTTCCCTAGCGTAAAGCTCCAACAGAGAAAGATCGACACCACAGATGGGACAGGCAATCTCAGCCCGTGTTTCGAGTACGTCGCGTGGCCTAACATCCTCTCGTTCGACCGTCTCCATACAAACCATTTCCTCTACTTCATCAGAAGACTCTAGTTCCTCAGAATCTCCAACGTCATCTAGCAATATCGGATTATCAGCGTCATTGATGATAGGGCAGGGTCTCTTCACTGGAAGAGTTCGAGCGCTAGGAATATCAAACTCGTTCAACTTCCTCTGTTTTTTAACGGCATTTTGCGGTGACCGGCCCTGATACCTATATTTGATTGGCTGTACATCGACTATCGAGCGTCGTTTCGCCATGCCCGTTCTATCTCATCACATGGGTTGACCAAAACGGCTCTTTGCACTGTACTCATCGAGTCCGAAATTTCATCTCTATGTAACTTTTTCTTTTTTTGAATTGTTCAACTTGGCACATTCTTCCCAATACGTTTTGGATGCAGCGAAGGTCATGGCGTCTTCCAGTCAAGTAGATTCCGCAATGGGGCTTCTCACTATAATAAAGAAGCAGAAAATAAAGGATAATGAGATCAGATGCTTGCTTCTCGGACTGGATAATTCAGGGAAGTCCACTGTCGTGGATAGCTTACTGCCCGCTGAGGAGCGAGAACCGGGGAACATAACACCGACACTTGGTTTTCAGATCCGGTCCGTGGTCATCGATGGGCAGTATAATGTTTCTCTGTGGGATATTGGCGGCCAGGTTACTTTGCGACCCTTCTGGGAGAACTATTTTGATCGAACTGATGCGCTTCTTTGGTGCGTTGACGTTAACGCTCAACTTCGGTTCGACGAATCCATAAAGGAGCTTAGATCCCTGATTCACAGAGATCAGGGGAGGATAGGTTATGAGTGTCAGGTAATTGTCTTGCTCAATAAAATTGATCTGGTTACGCCAAATGACTTTGCCAATGTTGAGTTAATGGAAAGGGCAGTCCTCGACGCGTTTGGGTTAAACAAAAATGAAATGAGCGGTAACATAAGACAGAAATCTGTAAAGTTTGTTCAGTTGAGTGCACTGACAGGGCAAGGCATAGCACAATTGCAAGAGGAGCTAGTGCGGATCATAAATGCGAGATAAGAAAATAAATGGATCTAGATTGTTTCCCCAAAATCGTAGGAGAAAGACTATCCGTTTTGAAACATAAAGTTTGTAGGCAATATGAGTCTGTGGTACTACGAAGTGCGATTGGTTTTTGTCTTTATTTGTTTCTGCCCTTAACTGACTTTCAAACTGCAGATTTGTAGGAGGTTGAGAAAGAAGTTATAACTACTTAAAAGAATGATGTTCAAGGTATTTTGGTTCTTATCCCTGCTACTACTATGAAGAATGGGCCACCCACATGTCTAATTAGACAGTTCGAAGATTCTTACAAAACACTAGCACAAAATGTAAGATATGTTTTACATAAGGTGAGGACCTCAACATATTTAACAATGTTGCTCTATTATGTCCAATACTGATCCGAAAGTTCCTTAAAATATACAGAGCAATGTGCGCTCTTATAGTTTAGTGCATAATAACATTCTGAGAACAATATGTTTCACCAAGATCTCAACATTCTGAACTTCGTAGTTAGAATCAGAGAACGATTGTCTCAGACAAACTCTTCTATAAGAAAGGTTTTATACAAATGATTATCGTCGAGAGAATCTTCTTGCAGCTTTACATAACACTTTATGTACAGTTTAATTGAACTGAGCTTGCATTTATCGGTTTACGAGAGCCTACTGGTTCCACCACCTGTCATCGAGGGGGGTTGGTGGACACTTAATGTCTGTCACTTGTATCTGATGCTTGATAGAGTGACATGACGGTCATTAATACATCAGATATTTCCACAAGAAGGCGCATAGAAATTAGTATAAAATAGTACTTAGAGATTGTTTATTTTCATTTTAGAAACACCCAAATAATTAAATGAATAAAAGTTAATAAGTTTGCCGAACTTCTAAAATTCAAAGATTTTTATTATGAATCGAGATAAAAAGTGTAAGAGCTAAAGCAGGTTGTGGTTGATTAAAGTGCGTAAGGACTCTGATATTGTGTATTTACGCCGTATACGTAAGTATTTAGTTATATCAGGTGTATTTCCTTGTCTAAGACTTGTTCGTTAGTTGGGTCCTGGAATTAGAGACGGTCTTGAAATATGTCGGTTCAGACACCTTGGGGTTTATATACGTTCCGGATAACGGGCCATCCGCATGTCTCGAGTTGATGTTCTTGCAAGTCACGATTATAATAGTTCACAAAACTGGATCAGAGAGGGTAACGGGTCATGAGTCCATTCCCAAAGGGCGTTCCCAATTCATCCTCCCAAAAGGTTGGACATACAATTTAACGCTATTGTACAACGTGTTGTTTATCGTCATAGAAAATGCAAGGATTTGTTCAAGCATGCTTAGTTTTGGAAAGTCTCACATTCGGATATTATCTTGAAAGGTATAAAAGTAGATACCTTGCAAGTTTATAACCGCTCCGGATAATCTGGTCATCCGTGGGGTCTAAAGTTTCCATTCAATATGCCGGTATCATAGTAATATTACGGTACTAGATTTTGTGTAGCGATGGTACAAGAGTTTACTGCAATTTTGTGCAAGAGGTGACCCGCTATCCTCGCGTTCTTCCATGTATGTATTATCCCCGGTAGTCATATGACGCCGCTGTGTTCCTCATACCATTGTGATTCACTGGTTTCGATGGAGTTGTTCTGTCTACTGCTGATTTCTACGGAAAGGTCATTAGTGACTTCTTGAAAACCACAGAACCCGACTGCAGTTGTGGTAAACAAATATGGATTAAAATTATCAGAATGGCTTTTGCTGAGCTTAAAAATCAGGTTGTTTCAGTTCCAATTTTTGTTACCTTATGATCAGAACAAACACTACGAAATTACCACAGGCGCATTGGACTTCGCCGTGGGAGCTGTATTGGAAAAGCTTGACGAGCACGGGAAGGTGCAAGATGTAGTTGATTATATGCGTGCGAAAATTCATGATGAACAAACCCGTTGGGACGTTTGCGCGAGAGAAAGTCACCTCATAAGATCATCACTGGGGATGTAGTCGTATTACCTATTATGTAGAGCTTTTGCATCGAATGCTAATTACGGATCCTTCGAACATCGAAGTGCACAGAGAGCAGAAATAAATGGTAAGTAGCTGAGTTACTTGTCAGAGTTCGACTTTGAAGTAACACACATACCCATAGAGAACAGAACCATACCGATGGGTAATCGCGTATTGAAGAACAGTCGGATCAACCGCTGTCCCTCAATTCCTTATCCATGGTCGAACCAAACCGTTCTGTCACATTCACTACAACAATGACCTAAACAAGCGAGCAAGTCTTAGATACAGTAATTTCTCTTTATCCTGCTGTTAGTATCGCTTTCTCTTCTTTAATGTTGTCCTGTTCACAACGTCCTTTTGGATAATCTTTTTTCCCTATTGCTTTCCAATGCAACAGTCGCAGATTGCTACTATCGCATCCCCCCCTTCAAGGCTACTAGTACCCCAGATATGGTGAGGGTACAGCCGCACACCGGTGCAATTGCTATCACAATCCAACAATCCCGCTGCTCAGCTTCTTATCCTCCCGCTGCAACAGCCTTAAACCGAGTATCGTGTCGCTATCGTCCTGTACCGCATTCGGTAATCGCTGCCGGCACAGGGTTCACATCCCCTTTTAGGTAACTGTAAGCGTTCCTCCAAAGAGTAGTAGTGCACAATTTCCCGATGCGGAAAAATTGCCGAGATTTCGTGTCTCAAGCCTCTTCCGGTTTTACACTCGCTTTAGAATTCCCGATACGAGAGTGATGATAGCAGGTAAAACAGGGCAGGGACAGGACCCGATGGGGCGTCATTACAGCGTACAGAAAGCCAACTAAACGGCGATACGAGTCGCTGCTTCGAGCTCTGATAAACTGGGAAGGTGGATAACAAGAGGAGGAAAAAAGAAATGGCTTTTCTTGCTTGATATGCGATTGTTTCTGTTAGGGTACAGTTTTCCCATTAGTACTGATTCAACATCAGTTTTAAGTTCCAGAATTTCACTTATAAAAGAACAGATTTGTTTGAGTTGTTTTAGACGTGGATTCAGTTTCTCTTGGTTAACTTGTATCTGCTACTTTCTATCAGGAACTCAGTAACAAAACAGTAGACAAGCTCTATTGAACATTTCACAACAATCAGACAATACACAACAATATGACCGTGGAAAACCTTTCCCTACCATCGCACGTTTTCAACGCCCATGTTTGCGAGGCGAAACCTTTGGCCAAGAACGGTGAAGGTGTTCACTTCACCATCGAGACCCCAGAGGCCACCTACGATGATGTCATCGATGGTATCACCGGTGCCGCTGTGGGGGCCCTGGGATGGGCTGATCCAGACGTTCCTGAATTTTTCCAAAACGCAATCAAGAAACACGTCTACTCTTTCCCAGCTTGTCAAGTCAACGAAAGTGCAGAGGCCCTAGCTAAATTCTACATTGAAAACTCTCCAGAGGGTGCATTTTCTTCTGCGCTATTCACATGTTCCGGTTCTGAGTCTAACGAAAACGCAATGAAGATTGTAAGACAGTACCAAAAGGAACGGGGCAAGCCACGCAAAATTAAGGTTATTTCCAGAGACTGTTCTTACCACGGTTACACCTTGGGTGCGCTGTCTCTGGGCCAAAATTTTGTTTCTGAACAGTTCGCGGAATTGAAGATCCCAGACATCTTTTTAAAGATGCCAAGATGCTTCCCCTACAAGGACCAAAAGCCCGATGAGACCGAAGAGCAATACACCCAAAGATTGCTGGATGCATTGGAAAAGATTATCTTGGATAACGATCCAGAAACGGTTTCATGCGTCTGCGTTGAGACTTTGCCAGGTTCGTCACTGGGGACTGCCCCACCAACCAAGGGGTACTTGAAGGGTATGCGTGACTTGTGTAACAAGTACGACATTGTTTTCATGTTGGATGAAGTTATGTGCGGTACCGGTAGATGCAACCCTAACGGTGGATTGAACTGCTGGGAAAATTACTTGGAACCAGAAGATGCCCCAGACATCCAAACCGTTGGTAAGACACTGGGTTCCGGGTACGTCACCATTGCTGGTGTTCTTGTTGGCCCCAAGATTATGAGTGCGTACATGCAAGGTTCTGGTTACGTTGTCGGTGGTCAAACTTACCACAGCTTTGGCTTGAACTGTTCTGTCTCTTTGCAAATCCAAGAAAAAATCAAGAGGCTAGAGTTGACCAGAAACATCTTTGAAATGGGTACGCTTTTGGGTGAGAAGTTGAAAGAGGCACTGGCCGATTTTGAAATTGTTGGCGACGTTAGAGGTCTGGGCGGGTTCTGGTCCGTCGAATTTGTCAAGAATAAGCAGACGAAGGAGAACTTCGACCCAGCGTTAAAGGTTGCGTACCGTTACGCAGATGCCGCCCTTAAGAACAAGCTGAGTGTCATGTGCTTAACTTGTAACAGCAAGCAGGGTGAATTCTGGGACATTGCCGCCTACGCTCCATCTTTTATAATCACTGAAGCTGATGTCAACGAGATCGTCGAAAAATCCGTTGCCTCCGTCACTGCATTGACTAAGGAGTTAAAAGCGGAGGGTGTGTTCTAACTTCCCCTCATCCGCTCTTCTATTGCTACCCAATTACACACATTATATACTATTTGAGAAGGATGGATCTGGCATTCATCGTTCTGTTTATTGGTTATCCTGAGAGGAAATAAATATACTACCACTTCATGTACTTCTTGTTTTCAAGGTATCATCACCTGCAATCACCACGCGGGTACCAACTCCAAGTGCACTTTGAGGATCAGCTGTCCCGGAGAACCCGACGTCTCCAGCACGTGATCGCGCGCTTCTATCCAAAGGGGCGCATGTTCCAATTTCTGAAGAATCTGTAAAAAAATAGTTAGATATGGGGGGACAACGCAGGGGCCGTCACAGCACCATAGGAAGACAACTTTGTCTGCAGGTACTGGTGTGTGCGTGCGTGTGTGTACTTTGGATTCACAGAAGTTTGGTGTCGGGACAAACATTGCTGCTCTATAACTCTTGAAAAATGGGGAACGTACCGACTAAATTAGACGATGGAAGCTATCAGGGTGACTCAAGGACCAATACGAGCGTATCTAACAGCGGCAGTTCGAATACGAGTGCGGCGTCCTCGGGGAATAGATCACGGCATGCGTCTCTGGTTAACGCGATTCTAAATTCTGGGTCTGGCGGTGCTATGGGCAGCCCCGGCCACAGCAGGAATGGAGGCCCTTACGCTCGGAAAAGCACCAGGGAGAGAGAAGAGATCAAGGAAAGACACGCCAAGAACCTTGTAGTCAAGTACGATGAAAATGTGGATGGTGGCTTCATGGCGCCCTTTGGGTGCTACAGTTTCGATAAACTAGACTACGATTCGGGAATCGTTAGAGGACTGATTGTCAACAGGAAACTGGCTCCCTTTTACACGCCTTTACAAGACTTCGACGATTCCTGGTCAAGAATGGAGATAATAAAGATAGTAGATGGACTGCCATTGCATGCATCGTTCAATGAGAATCCAGAGGAGTTTGAAGACGTACCGATAGGTAACTTAAGAAAGTCTAATTTCGATTATTTGATCGACAAGTCCTTGCCTAAGAAAGAGAAACGTCGTCTACATTCTAAGATTTTTCAAGCCAGGCTATACAGAAAAAGAGTGCTTTGGCAAGAGAAGGCCAATGAAACGTTTTTAGAACACAAGATCGAGGCAAGGAAAAATACCTCCAAGAACAAATACCTGCCCAGCGACGATTTGAAGTATGAATTGTACAAGAACGGATGTGAATGTCCAATTTGTTTTCTTTATATCCCTGGGCCACTCAACCTTTCAAAGTGTTGTCAACAGCCAATTTGCACAGAGTGTTTTGTCCAAATCAGGAGAGCCGATCCACACTTCCCTCACGAGGAGGTGGACCCGACGCAACCTGTTACCGATGATTCCGAAAAGGATCCCAATCTGTTGATTTCAGAGGCAGCAAATTGTCCCTATTGTGCCACTCCTGACTTCTCAATCACCTATCAGCCCCCTGAAGGACGGAGGACAGGATTAGGGGGGGAACCGCCATACAAGTTTACCTCGCAAAGTCAAAGTGCAGCGGAAAACTCTGAAAAGCATGGTGTCTTAGCCAAGGAATCTTCACTTGTGGAAGAAGATGACTTGAAATCGGCGAAAAGTGTCCACGTAATAATGTCTGACACGATTCGTCCCAACTGGGAGGTTAGACTGAATAAGGAACGAATGAGGTTGGCCAGAAGGTCAGCAAATGCAACTGCAATTCATGTAAGCAATCGCTTGATCGACCCAGATTACAACAATGATGGGGACTCTTCTCCCGTCGGCACAAATACATCCAACAGGGAAAGGTCCGACGTAACCATCGAGGAGTTGGAAAACCAAATGTTGAACGAGGCAATTAGGCTGAGTTTGGAGGATAAGAAACATTCCTCTTCGCGACAACGGAAATAAAATTCACTTGGCGGGAATATACTGCAGTATACCTAACAGTACGCAACATTGCAAAAATCCACTTTGTCCTTGGTTCGTTCGTTGAAGCATTTGTATGAAGAGATGTGCCAGGGAGTGGGAAAGTATCGGGGATCTAGATCCGAGGCGAGAATATATACTGTCAATATCACCTACACCATTGCCTTGGATTCCCTGATATACAGGTAAATAGGGTGACGAACTGGCGTGAAACAAATGGAATGGATCTGCCTAAGAACCAGATCATTGTGAGTATAGTTTGCTTTACAGGCTGTCATATAGAGGAGTTATTATTTTAGAGTAGTCACTAAGATGGCAAGTTCATGACCTTGTTATTCTTGTATTCAGTTAGAAACATCTCAACTGTGTGGCCGCACCCGGTTCACATCTTCTTCAGCTCTGCCCTGAAACGAAGTATCGTCCATTACTGTCGAGTGCCTTTAAAAAGACGGAAGGATCATATTCTTTAAATGTGAATTTTCTTATTAGGTGAGAAGATGTAAATAATAAAAAGGACCAGCGTTACATAATATACTTAAAAAATGTTGGAATTCCAGCTTGACAGAAATCTGTTGTTGTTCTCTATCATGGTTATATCTATTTCTTCTTTTCGGCTTCAGCTTCAGCCTTGTCCTTGGCTCTCTTTTCTCTGATACCCTTGTACTTCTTGTCAGATCTGGCCAATCTCAAGGTTGTGTAAGCAGAGACACCCTTGTCTTCAACAGCTCTGGTCTCAATCTCAGTAGATGGTTGAGCAATTGGGAAGGAAGCGGCAGCAGACAAAACCTGTTCGGCTTCAGCCTTACCGTTTCTTGGGAAGACAATGATCTTAGATTGATATTCCTTCAATCTTTGGACGTTCAATTCAAAGATCTCGGTGTTTCTGTTTTGACGTCTGTGGTCAACAGCAATACCGATGGTTCTGGCGTAAGCCGCGGTCAAACCAGCAGCCTTAACTTCAGCCAAAGTGAAACCTCTACCGGCTCTCACCTTTCTGTTGTATCTGGCAGTTGGGGCTCTGACAACTGGTCTTAGCAAGTCCAATGGTCTTGGAGCAATCTTGGCAGCCTTGGCAGCTCTAGCATGACGTCTAGAAACCTTCTTACCGGCTTGGTCAAAGTGGACTTTGACACGTTCTTGCCAGTGCTTTCTGAAGTGGTTCTTCAAAAGTGGTAAATTCTTGGAAATAGCTAAAGAAAAACAAATATTGTGAGGTTGGTGTTAGTAAACTTGGTTCCAATATGATGATTGTTTGAAAGTATTACGACGATGCTGAGTTCATGCTCGATGAGTTGCTGTAAAAAAAAAAAGAAAACGGCGAAAAGAGTGTCCTCTTACAGTACAAAGTCCATCACTGCTTGAAGTCGTATGATAAGGATATCTAATTATTAATAACACACCGTTACCATAGACAAAAATATTCCGAAGAACCCACAAAACTGCAGTTTTACTCTTCCCACCCTTCCGTATTTTAAATACGCCAACTTCATTCATCCGTCTAACTCGTTATATCGATTGGTAGAACATACCCATTGTTGATTTATTCCTGTTCTGCTGGTTTTACGTCGATCTTAAAATAAAAGCCCAAACTAAACTGCAAACTCAATAACAATCTTCCTAACTATACCTTTCACGAGTTGATATTAAGTGCCCTACCATTATTGCGCTGAGGGTAAGATTCCGCCTTTGCGGAAGTGACCCACGGGAAGCTATTTTGGAAAATTTTCTGCGTCACTTCCTAATATGGCAATGCAACAAGTGAAGAAAAATATCACTAAAAAAATGTAATGTACGGCTGTTAAAAACAGTACACTGACCTCTTTGGGCAAATGACCACTTTTTAAACCCAAACATCTCCCAAAAATCGTGTTGGATGATATTTTTGCAAGCAGTAAATTTCCACTTGTGGCTATCATTGCATTCATGGGCAGAAGCCGAGCTTTTCCAGACAGAGGTCCTGCCCAGAATTGTCGCCTGCCCCAGCCTGGAGTTAGACTGAGTTCCGCCTGCGGACAGCCTAAGAAATTTCCTCTGGCGGAGTCTGGGCGCTCGTTCGTTCCACGGTGCTCCTCTCCCCATTTTATCAAATTGCTATCCCATATGGTATATCGTACATTGAAGTGGTAATGGACTAGTGGCACCAACGTTACAGAAAGAGATAAACAACCAAACCATGTCTGCTGTCCCAAGTGTCCAAGTATGTTTGCAATGGAGTATACGAAGAGGGGAGCCCGCACCAGTTTGACCTGCTTTGCAATGACGTATCGGCCATTGCGAATATGCAAAAGCTGAAGCATCGAGCAATGCCACTGGAAAAGTAGGATCCCAATTGTCCCTCATCTATAAGATCAAAGTGTACTAACATATCCTTGTTTATCCTGAAATGCTGTCCTTGAAGAATGCATTTTTGAAGGTTATCCATTACTCTCCCATTTTGAATTTAGACTTTCGGTAAGAAGAAAACCGCTACTGCTGTTGCCCATGTTAAGGCCGGTAAGGGTCTAATCAAAGTCAACGGTGCCCCAATTACTTTGGTTGAACCAGAAATCTTGAGATTCAAGGTCTACGAACCACTTCTATTGGTTGGTTTGGACAAGTTCACCAACATTGACATTAGAGTTAGAGTCACCGGTGGTGGTCACGTCTCTCAGGTCTACGCCATCAGACAAGCCATTGCCAAGGGTCTAGTGGCTTACCATCAGAAGTACGTCGATGAGCAATCCAAGAACGAGTTGAAGAAGGCCTTCACCTCGTACGACAGAACTCTATTGATTGCTGACTCCAGAAGATCCGAGCCAAAGAAATTCGGTGGTAAGGGTGCCCGTTCCAGATTCCAAAAATCCTACCGTTAAAACCAGCGAAACAAAACCGTTTTGTATCTCCTATGTGCATCTCTATTTTTCTTTTTGTTGGGTTGTTAATCTATTAACGAATTTTTTTCCTTTCTTTCCAACTTCGTCCACTCCCCCATTGTACATTTTAAAAGAAGGTATTACCGCATCCTACCTCATCCAATCGAGGTAAAATAAAAAAATTCTATATAAAAAAAGGTAGACAGAATGAAGATTCATATAACACTTCTATAAACAATAAAATTATAATAATAATACTAGTAATACTGTTTGGAGTAAGCTGCCACTCGACTGATATATGGGATATTAAATTAGTGTAACAGATTAACGTATATATACTTAAAAAAGTGAAAATCGTTCGCGCAACATAACCTTAAATTGACGAGTCTCTCCCCGTGATGAACACTTTAGTCCAGTCCAACGCCACCAACAATCTGTTTCTGAATGACTCAAACATGGCTAGATAGGCCGACTTCCAGAATAGGAAAGTGAAGGACCCTGCAGATGTGATATTCGAGCCGCCGATTGGGATGTCGGCAATGGCCTTATCTTTACCGACGTAGGCCAACGAACCCATATGGTGGTACTCGAAGGGGACGATCAGGTCGTTCAATTTCTTGATGTTGCCCTGCAATTTATTTATAATCTCCGTTGAAGCGTTCTGGGTCTTTTGTTGTTGGACTCTCCATTCCAGTTGATCAATTTTGTGCAACTTGTTGAACACAGTTGACAAGTATTTGCCCTCCTGGTGGGCGACCTGGGCCGTAGGGAACAGTCCTGGGAAGAAAGTACAGTCACCGATGGCAAACACTGAACTTTCTGCACCCAACAGTTGCAATTTGTCGTTGATTAAAAGACCACGTCTTGAGTTCTGTTCAGGTAATTTGTTCATCAGGTCCTTTACCACATCACGCGGCGCGTTCCCCGTAGCCCATACCAAAACACCGTAACTTATCTCCTCGATTTTGTTAGTGTCTGCGTTCTTACCCAAAACTTTGGTTGGGGTGACTGCCTGTACGTGTGTCTTCAATTTCAAGTTGATTTGTTCCTTCTTGAACAGTTTCTGCGCGTAGTCGATCAAGTGCTTGTCAAACATGCTCAAGATGTGTGGCATACCTTCCACGAGCGTTACTTTAATCTCTTTGCTCAATTCGGGCATCCACTTGGCCAAATCTTGGTCGACGTAGTCCTTCAACTCAGCGGCAAACTCCACCCCCGTGGGTCCACCTCCAACGATGACGAAGCTCAGCAGCCGCGCCCTCTCTGGGTCGTCTGGGGACAGTAGTGCTGCCTGTTCGATACTGTTCATCATTTTCAACCTGATTTCCTGTGCGTCGCTGATCTCCTTCAAAAACGAGGAATGTTCGTAGACACCCGGGATGTTGAAAGTGGTAGGTTGCGACCCTACACCGATGACCAAGTAGTCGTAGTTGAGGTTCATCTCTGGTACCTCTGGGACATCTTTCCCGCGGGCTACGGGCTGAATTCTGACTGTTTTCTTCTTGGTGTTGATATCTGTACAGTCTGCTTCGTAGTAGGACACTTCACCACTGGACCGCATAGTGATTGATTTGACGGGCTCGACTATAGATTTCAGTTCGACTGTCCCGACTGGTGTGGATGGCAGCAGTGGGGTGAACAAGAAGTAGTTTCTTGGCGATACGACCACCACGTTGTACTGGGTGGTATCCAATGATTTCAAAAGCGAAATGGCGCCCCACCCGGACCCCAAGATCACAATCGTCTTCCTGGGAGACCCATTGGAGAAAGTGTTAGCCTGTGGCGCTGTCTTGGAAGGGTTTGTCTCCCTGTACAGCGAGTAACCGAAGTACGAGACACCCAGTAGGGACAAATATAGAGTTGATTTCCATAAAAACTTACCTGCCTTCCTGTACAGTGGTTTTTTCACGACGGGGCCACTCTGTGCATTGAAAGCAATAGCACTCCTCGAAAAGAATCTGCCCCCTCTCGAAACAGCATTATAACGAATATTATTGACAGTAGATCTCAACAGGACACTACTAAGCACTGGGTACCGTGAACCCAGTGCCTTCAACAGTGGTCCTCTGGATATCATATGTGTGTACTAGAACGAAGAATATTAAATAACTGCACTACCGATGGGTGGGGTACAATATGAATATAATATGATATAATGACACAACGGTTTAGTAAACCTGTCCTTTATATAGAACTCTTACAGGGGGGGTGGGGGAGGAAATCTAGTATAAAATAACTCAGTGCTGTACGACTCTCTCGAGAAAAGGAGATAGATGAGGGAGAAAGAAAGACAAAAGGCTGGGGAAACCGGAAAAAAGAGAGGAAAGAGAGTTACCTAATCAATATTCCGCATTATTTATACTCTTCACTCTTTCTTCCCCGGACGGACCACATTGTCATCGTTAGTTCCGACGCACAGGAAACAGAACGGGTATGTCCACACCCCGACCTGCCGTCTTCTACTCTGTCAAAAACAAAACCCGCTATGCACGGGCCCTACTGTTCCCACTGACAGACGGGTGAACTGTGCTATACACCCTCTCTGCCAGGGCATCGGAACATTCGGGTCTTCCCCACGTTGTATCCGCAGCAGCAGCAGCAGCAGCAGCAGCAGCAGCAATAGAAGAAGCCTCTCCCGTCCACGGCACTCTCTGTGCACCCGCTGCCCGGGGCAAGCAAGGGTGTAACAGGATTATGCAAGCGCGTGCGGGGCTCCTTCTCTCTCTCTGTGCTTCTCCAGAACTGGTTTATAGCGCCGTGCTCAGTGTAAAGGGGGGGGCGGGGACGGGGACGGAGAGACCGGGGTTAACAGAGTTCTCCCGCTGCGTGCCCACTGTACAACCGCGGGTTTTTTTTTCCGTTGTTATTTCCCCGGACGGTGTTACCCGGATGTAACCGGGAATGGCACGCGTTCCACCGCTTTTGGTTATCGCTTTGTACGGGGACTCTGAACCTTCTTTTTTTTTTTTTTTTTTTTTTGCCATGACAACGAGATCTGAACCGAAGGAAAAAAACGATCTCGAGAAACGCAAGTACCTTATTACATATGATCTTGGTTGCCGTGGGGAACAAAGGGACAGCACTATTACTCAATAGGGCATCTGCAATCCACCCCCCCCCCGCTCTTTTTTTATTTATCTTTCTAACTTGACAGTTTAACTTGTCTTAACTTGCTACACTTTTACCTTTTTTCTCTCTCGTTCGAACTGATAAAATGGCTAGAGGTAACCAGAGAGATTTAGCAAGACAGAAAAACTTGAAAAAACAACAAGAAGCAAACAAGGGGAGTAAGAAAGAGGGTGACCCAAAGAAGAGAATGGAGAGTGATGCTGAAATTTTAAGACAGAAACAAGCAGCCGCTAACGCGAGGAAAGAGGCAGAACTTTTGGAGAAACTGAAATTGGAAAAGAGTAGGCGTTGAGTTCACGAATCCGGTCTAGCTTCTCTATATTTTACACAAGCACGTTATACATATACACATATATATATATGTATAGGTTGTTTTTTGTTTTTTTTTCCTTGTAGAAGATCACTCTTGTTCTTGCATGTGGGACTTGGCCTCGGCTGCCTTCTCGACGTCATATTTGAAATCAAAGTACGACTTCTCGAAGTGGTGGACACGCACAAGACCGTCCTCACCACCAGAGATGTATGACGTACCTTGCGGGTTCACCGCAACACAGTTCAAGGGACCGAAATGGCCCTTCACTCTACCGATCTCCTCCTCAAATATCTTGTGGTAGAACCTCGCCTCGAACTTCCCCTCACTGGCACCAGTCGTCGTGACATCTCTCGCGTCCTGACCACCACCCAGAACGACAAACTGTTTCATGGGTGTGATCGCGGCACTGTTCAGAGGACAGTCCGTCTCGTACGACTTCAACACTTTCAAAGTGTCAACGTCCACTATGTATGACATGCTGTCTCTCGATGCAGTGATGAAGTACGTCCTGTCCAAGGAGAACTGCAGATCGCTGACACTCGACTCGTGCAAGTCGAAAACCTCCACCACCGAGTAATCATTCTCGACATCGTATTTGCTGATCTTACCATCCTTGTGGCCACCAATAATGTATTTACCCTCAGTGGACCACCCGGCAACAGTGGTAGCCACCAACCCGTCTGGTGTCGCTATAGTGTGGAAGGGCTCCTCGGAGAAAGTCGCAGATTGGTTGGAACTGTCCCTCTCGAGCTTGTAAATGTTGATCGACCCAGCGTACCCCATGACTTTGTCCAACACGGCGAGGAAGTAGTTCCCACAGGGGGAAAACTCGACACTCTTGACGGGCACTGGGGACTGGTACGTGAAAACGGTCTCACCGGTGCTCACATCCCAAATTTTTATAGAGTAGTCGGCAGACCCAGTGACACAGTACTTCGTGAACGGGTCCACGTCAATGGACCAGATCGTACCAGAATGGCCATCTAGCGTCCCCAGTCTCTCACCGTTGACAGAGTACCACACAGACGCCGAGCTGTCCTTCGAACAAGTGAAGATCAAATCACCGTCTTTGTTGTACTTGACTTGCGTCAATGGACGTTCGTGTCCCATCAGCACTAAGGGTCTCATGATTTTGTATTGTTTGCGTGTGTATGTGTGTGTTTGAGTTCCCCGTATCGGTACTCAAGGGCTGCTTGTTCGTCCTCTTCGCAATTGCAACCAAACTTTACTACTCTACATGCCCTCTCATCTCGAATTCATCAAAAAAGTTGAAAATTTTTTCATGTCGTTCGTTTCGAAGTCGCGGGTCATGTGACCGCACAGCAGGTTGGACTTAACCACTGGGGACCCGGGCTGATCAGACAGGGCAAGGGAGATCCGAGGCAGACGCCCCCCCGCCCTCCCGTCCCCAATGTCGCGACTCCCCTCGGCGTTTACGACGGTGCTGAAATGCGTTTCACTTCTGCACGTCACGCACACGCGGGTGTACGAGTTTACCGAGACGAAGGGCGAGTCGATGCTCCCGACTTTGAACTCACATGGTGACTACGTCCACGTGTCCAAGTGGTATCGGAACGGCAGGGACGTTCAAATGGGCGACTGCGTTGTGTTGCAGAAACCAAACGATTCAAATAGAAGGGTTTGTAAAAGAATCACGGGCATGCCCGGAGATTACGTTCTGGTGGATCCCTCATTGGCAGAGGAAGAGAATTACCCACTGCACTACAGGGACACTGATGGGGTAGACCCGCTTGATATGTACATTAAAGTGCCCAGGGGACACGTATGGGTCACGGGGGACAACTTGCCGTACTCCCTGGATTCGAGAACTTATAACGTTGTGCCGATGGGGCTGATTACGGGAAAAGTCGTCGCCGCAAATGATATGAATAAACCACTGTGGGACGAAGAGGGCAAGATACTAGGGTTTAGAAAAGTGGGGAACACTTTTGTCGACGCTGTACAGTGATGTTTGCACTCAGTCAAGAGATTCGTATTCTCAATGTGTTATCTTTTTGGTTTTTAGTGTATAACTTGGATATGTAAACGCAATCAAGGCTGTTCTATTTGCATGGTGGCAGAATCGATCAGATATTCTGGCCTACGTTTCTCAAAAACTTGGTGCCCATAACCAACCCAATTGTGCCCAAGTACATCGCCGCATGCAAAGTGTCGAAGATGCTCGTGCCAAGGTAGTACCTGGTGAAGATCGCTTCAAACCCGGCAATCGAGCCAACAGTAGCAACAAAGTAAACAAAGTTGAGTCCCTTGGGGACGTTGTCGAATGTGATACAGCCAGTCACCACCCAGGAAACAAATAAAGCGAACCCTACAAGCACGATAACGACGGCAAACAGTTGGGCTACAATGGGGGATACCATCTTGGGTGGCTCTGGGAAAGTGTAACGGATCTCCCGTTGAGGACCTAGTCTTTCTGGCTCACTGTATGTACTGTTAATTTCATAGTCCAATAACAAATCAAACACATCAGAGACGAAATTGTCCTGACGTGTATCTGGACTGGCCACTATCAGTGTGGCACACAACTTCCCAGCGTTATCCTTCTTCGCATAATACTGAAGCGATGATGGGAGATCGTTAGGCGTAATTTTGAAGGTCACTGAGGCCTTCGAGTCCCCCTGAGCCTCCATAGTTGGCTTCAATGCAATCTCTAGATGCTTCTCTGGAACACCAATTAGTAACGAAAGTTGTTCTGGAACCGTCTCGTAGTCAACCAATGAGAAGGAGAATGTCACACTTTCCGCACCGCTGGTAACAATTATTGGCTCGCTTGGCTTTTCTTGTAGCGACCTGAACCTGGCCGTCTCTTGGTTGTCAGACGAGAGTATTTTCCCATTCTGGACACTGAAAGCAGCGGCATTGAATGCTAGGCACAGCAGTACCGTTACAACTTGCGTCAATTGCATCTTATACAAGGGTATGTAACGTACAGCTTCGGCTAGTGTTGAATGCTAAAGATAATAAGCCCGTATATAGTTTGCAAATGAATATATATATGTAATCTAACCAAATTTCGTTGTTCTTATTTTTTTTTGCGGTAAGAAGTCCAGCTAGTGAAGTTCGTGTGAAGTGAGGGTTGGTGGGGACAATGACGGTGGTAGAGTAGAGCGGGTGCTCTGGCCAACGAGGAAACCACTTCATTTGGATTTCTTCTTGGCGCTCATTGTAATCATGTTGAAGTAGATGCCGTGCAGTATGCCCTCGACTCTGAATATAATGGCTTGGCACATCTTGAAAGTGGCATTGGATATGAACCCGAAGACAATGACCAAAGTAGCAAAGATAAATGACGTGACAAGTAGAGGTATAATCAACAATGACGAAGCAATTGTGAGAGCAAAAAATGCAGCCGCGTACACTATGATCCCGAGTAAAGCCATTGTGAGAGATATGACGACAAATACAGATGCTGGGAGTCCAACAGATAGTATTAATGGAACGGTTAGAACACTCAAATAAGGGTGTGCCCTCAACCTGTCCACGAAGGATTGTGCACGTTGTCTCACCAAGTAGCGAATGTGCCCCAAATAAGGCTGACTATCTTGATGTGCGAGTTCCTTTCTGGGTTTATCCCCGTGAAGAAGAGAACGAATAAACGCGATGAGGAAGATTATTGGGAAGGCCTTTTCTGAAAGACTAATTTTGAGTGAGGAGCAGAAAAGGGCTACGTGTAGTGAGAGAACAAATTCCAAGCTGTTTTCCTATTCTCGCTCACCCACCTTGGATCAAATATTTCAGAAACTGTCGTTTACTCCGTCGGAAGTAACGGAAAAAAAAGAGAAAAATGACAAATGACACCTCCACTTATAAACTTCCTCACTCAACAGTTTTTCCACACTCAGAAACAAATACGGTGTCCAGTATGTTAGTATGAAGGAGATCAACAACTTCGGGCAGAGATACCTGAGACCATTGCCAAGACATCAAAAAACAATTGAAGATTAGAAGAACACACAATTTGAAAAAAAATATAATTGGATTTTTTGACGCTCAAACACATGGGAGGTATCATCGCACATTGTTCAATCACATACATTAGTATTGCGGCCATTCTGTATAGCCATATGTTGGCCGGAGGAATCAACCACCAAAACCCCCGATGCAGTTTCGATTCTAGGATATCCAGTATATCAAAGAACTTGGAGATTAATCTTATATTCAACTCTTTCCATGCTGTCTGCTCTCTTGGGACTGCCAAATAGTCCACAGCATATCCAGTCTCTTCCCTCAAACCCACAAGATTTACTTGATTTGTGGGAAACCTTGTACGTGCAGACCCTATTCCGGGAGCCATCCCCATATGACTCCCATTCTCCTCCACCTCTTCAATCGCATGTAAATTGGTGGCACCACTATGGGTTACACTGGTGCATGCGTTTATGACAGTGATATCCCCTGGTTGAAAAATAGCGCTGTCCTCAAATATAGATTGGAGGGGCAAAAAATTCTTATTTGGTGCAGATCGCACTCGAATCTTACAATAGTCTAAAGGCGGGTCAATCGTCCGCTTGATTCTTTTTGAATTCATCTTTTTGAATTCTTTGACGTGGTGTTGCTCTTGACGACAACGCGCTACGATGGGCATATACACCCTGGTATTGAAGAAGTGATATGAAACCTCAATGTGCAGATACCCCCATTCGCAAGCGTCCGTATTGTGTCACTGGCAGAGAGAGTCATCTTACTCTTCCTTTTTTTTTTCTTTCCTTTTTTTGACGCAAAAGGGTTTGGGGGAAGTCGGCACGAAGATCATTAACAAAAGAGAAAACTGTTGAGAGCAAGATCATGCAAGATGCTTGGATTCCATTCTCCAGCAGGTATCAAGATGAAACTACAGTTCTTATACTTCCCCTGAAATTTACCTATGTGTCTAGAGTTACGCGTATTTTTGCCTGTAAGATATCTCTAGAAGATAATTCGCTCCCGTTCGGATAATGCCCGTGTGGACGAACCACAATACAGGTCAACTTGCACAGCCTCACTCTGAATAGATGTAAGTCAAATATTGTTTTGCCTTTTCCTAAACAGAAAAGAATATAAGGCTGTAAAAGTTGGGTTTGTGAGGTTCAAGTTATAGTCCTACAGCTTATTAACATGCCTGTTGCCGCGCAAAATGTGTAACGTTGAGAGGGATGCCTATCTCGGAAACCTCATTGTCTTTTCATTAATAATGGTAAAATTATTTGGCAGTTAAGCAAGAGGCAGGTGAAATTTATTCGTGGAGATACCATTCCTTCCTTTTTCGAAGCATGAAAATTAGTGACAGGTAATAAAGATTTTATTGACCCCTCAGGTGAACAAAAGCGGGCATAACCGTTCAATTGGAGAAGTAGTTGTGTGTGTATGTATGTCTCTTTTCTGGCATAATGCTTCCAATTCTTTAGAAGCAAACATATCTTGCAGATCCTCGTAATAGTCATGTTATAATTGATTTTCCTTTTTTTGAAGATAAAAAATAAAACTCCGCATTGCCCCTCTGTTTTGTTAACGTCGGCTTCTCCGCATGTGGCTTTTTCTTGGCTCGGTTTACCGGTTGGATGGATGTAGAGAGTAACTGCGTAGGCTACGTTTTTTTTCGGTAAACGAAGTACCTCCTTTTCTATCCATCTATAATTATTATGTGTTCATATTGGGGCCTACTTGGGTGATACGAAGAGGTTTCCTCTTTAGTACTTTTGAGTTTTTCTACGTATGTTCTCTTGTACACTCTTTTGTCAGCGTCCTCATTGTTCAATTGTTCGAAAACTTCCATGAATTGTTTGTCCGCCTGTTTATGTAGCCAGCAAAAGCAACTACAACAACGACAACAATAAAATTTAAAGCAAGAATATCCTTCGTTTTCTTTTTTCGATTATAGTGGCCACCTGAAACACTGCCCTAAAACCTAACCACATTCTTCGAGTAAGAAAGCACAGCACATATTACTGCATAGAGTTGACTTTTCCATATTTTTCTTTTTGAACAAAAGGCGTATTCTATACTGCATTGGTTGCATGCAGTGCTTTTTTTTATGCTTGTCCCGTTCTCCTTGTGTGCTGCTTCAAAGTCAGAACCAAAAAAATTTTCACTCTCATGAAGTCCAATCGAGTATTAAGAAAATTGCTTAAAAGAAATTCGTTCCATAAATTTATCTTCCTGAAAATAAAATAAAATCAGAGGTACCAGGAGATTGAGATCTGATCCATCCTTCTGATTATGTGCTGTTGATTCTTCTTATTTTTCTTCTTCTTCTTATCTCCTTAGTTCTTAAGATAAAGTAAAAAACAAAAGTAAACTATCATCAATAAAACTAATCGTTGCTTCGGCTTACCACCAGAAAATACGACTATGTGTAACATGGATAGAGAGCCCTTCGTGAAACACACATTTAATCCTTCGGAAGAAATTGCTGAACCCACCAGTGGGCCACTCAAATACAGGATAGATCCAAAAACTATCCAATTGACGGGAAGCCCTCTCGACGACTACCAAAGAACAGTATTTGCAACATTACTCTCCCAGAACCGACCTATCGACTTATCCATAGCAGATATATCTTATAAGTCAAACCTCATTGAGAAGATTCGTAACCTGCCATATGCCAGTAGTTTGTATAACAAAGAGAGACAGAATACCACTAACAATCTCTCAACCAAACATTCTGCCAGTAGCGAAGAGACACTTCCAAAGGAAAAGAGGGACAAATCCAAACACATGAAGAAAATCCTAAGATGCTCCGAGTATCTATTACCAGACATCTGCAGCCGTGAAGAAAACAGTAAAGGAGACAAACGTACAGTCGACCTGTGTGGTTCTCTGGACAGTGATACAAAAAGGCACCTGGCACTAAAACCAAATACTCCGCAAATTTTAATGGGCGACGTTGAACTGGACATAGAAGAAGGAACAGAACCAAGCTCGTTTAAGAACAATGTTGTTGGGAACAAAACTCAAACAGAAGAAAATAATGACGACAGCGATAGCAATAACCCTAGTGGGTACACTAAAGGGCTTAAATCCGATAACGTACAATCGCATGTCAAAATAACACGTAGGCTTATCAACCCCAATAATGGGATAATATTGTCTGCCGAAACCAACTACGTCTTCTTAACGGGAATATGGAGGTTATATGAAGACATAATGTTTGGGCTTCTTCATATCAATCGACACGGTGACACACCTAATAGCACAGCTCAAGCTGTTTGTCAACGGGAGTTGGACATTGTCCTCCACAACATATTGTTTTCTTCGCGCACGAGTGCAAGTAGGAAAGAAAAAAGCACACAGTTCAACTCAATCAAGGACTCAGCAAGTTTCCAGAGTAGCACAAAGGGCAACTGTCCGTTGGGCGCAGGGCAGTACGACGACTTTCACTGGGCCAATTTTCCGTTGAGTCTGAGGCAACATTTGTTCGATCAGTATATGGATAAAATTATTCATTCGGATGGAGTACCAAAAAAATTGACAACCTTTGTGGAAGATATGGATATTATTCATAGAGTTAGAGGAGGGTTTACTCATATCCAGGGTACATGGGCACCAGTTGAAGTAGCACGATCACTATGCTCTATGTTTTGTTTCCCGATAAGGTATTTTCTGGTTCCCATATTTGGGCCTGATTTTCCTTCCAATTGTGAGCAGCAGTTTTTGAGTCGACGCGACGAAATGTTGTTTATTAACAAACCCAGTTACAGTCCCGTAATTCCGCAGAATAGTTCTGTTCGAAGTTACGGCGGATCCGTACAAAAGCCCCCGACACATCATTCCAAGCCTTTGAAAATTAGACAGTTGTACAAGTTTCCAAGACGGCACTCTAAAAGCTTGTATTCGGAAAATGAGGTTGTGAAATTAAAAGGAAGATCCCCAGTGAAAGATAGTTCAAATAAAGCCCCCCTATCATCAAAGGATACGAAAAACAATTCCATGACGTCAATATCAAGCAAAGATGAGCGCGGCATTTCGACGTCTCTTCGCCTTTTGGATAGAGTGGTCTATTCCCAAGAAACGTTCAGGCCACACGGAATATCTGAGACAAACCCATACCAAAATGCACCACAGGGCACGTGTGCTCCATTTTTTTATAGTCAGGAACAGCAGATTATTCAGGGCCAACCACAAGTCTATGGGTCGGTTGGGTTATCATCGCAACAACCATCGTTCAACCCTGGAGTGTATCCATTGTTCGGTGGGGAACCTGTAAACACTGCCCAAGGTGCGCCTGTTCAGTGTTTTCCGATGGCAAGTAGGCAGCAAGGATGGCATCGTCGGGATGATTTGATGCCAGTAATGATGCCAACTCTTTTAGTACAGCCAAATAATAACCAGACAATTTACATGGCTGCAGCTAATCCCTATCCACAAACTATGCCAAATATGACTGGCTCAGGGGCATTTATGGGTAACATTTTACCTCCGATAACATATAATCCCAACCGAGTTGAGTGTCAGTCACGATTCCGGCCTCCATTCCAAACTGTAAACCATGCTGCACCTAGAATACCTGTCGCAGTTCCATCATTGGAAGCCATACAAACTTATGGAATTGGAAACCATCCCAGACATTTCAATTACGCTATGGGATCTATACCGTCTTTTGAGGCTAATCGCATAGCCAAAATTGGTTCAAAGAACCCTGCCCCTGAGGATTGTAGCGAGCACCATAAGCCCCGAGACAATTAAACCAATACCAGCGAACTTGATTGCTATTATTGACTTTACATAACCCGATCCGTGTTGTTTTTATTAGTCAGTTTTAGAGCCTATTTGATGAAAAGGAAACAGCGAAACCAGAACTTCACTGTTTTTTGGGAGTGTATATACATACATCTACATATATATATCGGACTCCACAAATCTAAAGAGATTTCTTGTTTGTTGTGCCTGTTGTTGCAAAGAAAACAATTTAATACACAAAAGATGGTGCAGATAAAATTTATAGTGAAAACAAAGCCAAAATTTTCAGATGTCGGGTCTTAAGACTTTTAGTGAGGACAGATGTGTATTTTGTACTCTACACGCTTTGCACACACTGCCTGATGCTCACTCCCAAATTTGACGTCACCCAGGATGATGAA
Organism: Huiozyma sinensis; assembly: GCA_030705205.1. NCBI lineage: Eukaryota > Fungi > Ascomycota > Saccharomycetes > Saccharomycetales > Saccharomycetaceae > Huiozyma > Huiozyma sinensis. The sequence goes on from JANIWX010000051.1 coordinate 67,015, forward strand.
TTCATCCATGTAAAAATTTACATTACTTCTATCAGGTTTTCTTCCCACGGTGTAGAAGTTGTCATTGACGGGAATACGCTCATATTCCACTTAGCGCCTTACTATCTGAGGTTGCGGTTTGATAATGAGTTGGTGGAGGACGAAAGAGCGAGCACTAAATTTATTGCCGGTGAGGAGTGTATTTTGGTTACGGCACCCAAACGAGTTCACGGCCAAGTGTTTGAAGATTTGGATCTGCACAGTAAATTACTAGCGAGAATTAACGACGACGCTGGCAAGGCAGCCAAGGATAAACCAGATGGTCCCCTGATTCAAGAGTTAGATAGTAAAAGCAGTACAGCTGATGATCTCAACGGGTTGAAAAATATCTCTGAGCAAGGTCAGGCATTCGATTGGGAAATCGAGCAGACAGAGCAACCTGACAAGGACATACTCAACGGGGCAAAATATGGGTTCGACGGTGCGTATAGTGATATCATCGGCTTGTCCATATCAAATGGCAATGAGATAAACGGTCTGAGAGATCCCGAACACACGAGTGCTAACGAGCGGTGTGTGGAACGCTTACGGGCTGAAGATCTGTCCTTCGATGATGAATATTACGCTTCTGAGTATATGACGGGCAAATACGGCGATGAGGACGATTTAATGATCAGTAGAATCCGGGAGATCATGTCCTTCACACCTCCCTTAATTAAAAGTTACTTAGATTGGCGGAAGACTGAGCCAGATACGCAAGCCACCATGCCCATTGAGTTCAGTGACAAAGAAAAGGAGCAAATGCAGAAGAACCTACCGCACAAGAGCTACAGTCTGCTAAGCAGCGAGACGACCAAACTGAGTTATATCACCATTCTGAATATTTTGTTCAGTTACAGTTTTGATCTCTTGGAAAACGAGGGCGACCAAACCAGTGAAAGCATTTGGACAGTGGGGAAGCTAACTCCGCAGATTGCGTACTTGGATCAGCAACTCGTGCCCGAGGAACCGGCGTTACAAGACAACGTACTGATAAAGGAAGTCACGGACAGTAGCAACAACCCTACTACAAAGCAGGAATCGATCATCCAGTCCAGTATAAGAGCAGGGTTCCGGAGGTCTCTCTGCTATCCGCTCCACAGAGTTTTCGACCTATCTGAAAGAGCGTGGCGCCATGCGTACCACATACTCAGCGGGGGGAAGAGGCTTGTTATCAAGGTACTACTAGCGGTGCATGAGATGTTCCGGTACCACGACGTATACTACGTTTACAACAAGTGCCTCCTGGACGATCTGTGCAGTTGGTTCATTGACCAAGGCAATGAAACGGTGATCAGGTCACTGGCTCTCGAGGTACATAAAGAACTGTCGCAAGTGTCCAAGTCCACTGTAGACTTCCTGCTGGTGGAAGACGACGACGACGACAACGACGGCATCAATGACATCGACACTGATAAAGCCGGAGAACTACTGCTCACCTCGATCCCTCCAGTGCAAACCGGGGAACCCACCACCGGGAGCCGGGGAAGACCAACCGTGCGCATCACTATCAACGAGGTGGAGACGCTCGCCGAGCAGATGTACGCGCAGCGTCCCTAGGGAAGAGAGAGGCCTCAGAAAACACCGCAGGCCGAGGGCGGAGGGCGTGATGCGGAAAGTGGCCCCTATTGCGTAATATGCGGCCTTCCCAATCGGGAATGTGCCCTCCCAGATTTGGGAGCCGGCTCCCCTTTTTTACCGTGTTAGGACAGCGCGCGCTACGTGGTTTCCTCTCACCCCTGTTCCACCCTGCGCACTTTTCTCTGTGCTGCATTGTCCGTGCAAGAGGGCAGAAGACGAAAAAAAGAAATTTCTGGAAGAGTACAATGGACTCATCGCCGGAATCATTGTCTTTTGCTCACTCCACACGGCAACCAATGCAAGGTTGGTATTTCCCTCTCTCTCTGTATTATGTGATTACTTCAACTTGTGTGGGTTGACCGTTTCTGGCTATCACGGGCTCTCCCGATGTACATACATAGAACACGTTCTCTCTCTCTCTCTCCTTCCGATAAAAACATTGTTCAACACAGATACTCGAGCAGTTTTCTCTTCCCCTGCTCTGTCTCTGCCCCCCCCCTTAGTAGTGTGCTACTACCTTTAAGGCTTTTCCTGTTACTAAAAGGGTTGAACAGTTTTAGATCAGCTATATATATATATTCGCATACAAATATATGCATATACGCTGGCATAGAGTTCCTCCATATTGGGCACTAAAATCACGTTGAGGACCAAAATAGCATGTCGAGATCAAACACGATGCCGTACAGCATGTCGGATGTGCTGTCGCACCAGCAGGAAAACTTACAACACCTACACAGTCTACAGAATCATACGAGGAGTTTGACGAGGAAAGAATATCCCAATTCCTATTTCCAACAGAGACTGGACGTGGCTAAACAGCAACAGCAACAACAACAACAGCAACAACAGCAGCAGCAGCGGTTACCCAGTTTGCAAAAGAACTCTCTATCCATGAAGCAGAAACCGGCACTGTATGCGTTGCCCAGTTTGGAAGATACACTGACAGAGACATCACCGAACGTGATGCAGGCGACGGGAGGGACAAGACAGAACACGCTCACTAAGGATAATAGACAGTATCTTGGCAATGGGATCGGCAGCGTGCCGAGTCCGAAACAGAAGAACTCGCTGACCAACAACTCAATCTACTCAAAGATACGGACATCTTTACAATCTAACCCTCAGAGATTGACGTCCATGAATGTGCAGACAGGATCAGCAGACTCTAGCTCACCGCTCGTTGTTCTGTTGCCCACCTCGGCGCAGCCAACAACTATACTGGCCGACCGGTTTTCCGCATGGAGGAGTGTGATCAAATCGTTGACGTTGTACCTTACGGAGACAGCCTCAATCCAGGACGAGATAGTCAGGCAACAGCTAAGACTGTCTCACGCGATCAACTTCCCCTTCTTCACCCTTCAGAACAAGTACCAACCGGTGTCCAGCGAGGATAAGATGAACCAGAAGTTTTTCGCTCCCTTGGGGAACGGTTCTGTGCAGGATTTGCCCACCATTTTCGGCCAGTACCACGAGGTGATGGCCTCATACGCATCCAACGCATCCAGGGAGCTCAGCACGGACGTGATACCGCGGCTCGATGATTTGAGAAGAGACCTACTCGTGAAGATCAAGGAGATCAAGACGTTACAGTCCGACTTCAAAAACTCGTGTAACAGGGAGCTGGGGGCAACGAAACAGTTGATGACCACTTTCCAAGAATCACTGAAGGATGCAAGTTTTGACAAACCGAAGATGGATCCGTACTTGGCCAAGTTGTCATTGGACAGACAGATCAAGAGACAACTGAGCGAAGAAAACTTACTGCACGAGGCGTTTGATAACCTGGAGAGGTCAGGGTTGGAGCTGGAAAAAGTCGTTGTGATGGAGATACAGAATGCGTTGACCATATACGCGAGACTCCTTGGACAACAGAACCAGCTCGTATTTGACTTGCTGATCTCGAAATTGGATATGGGGTTCTTCAACGTGGACCCACTATTTGAATGGAACAATTTCATCGTGAACGACCCCAACTTCATAGATTCTGATCTACCGATGCGGAACTACAAGGACATCGTTTACAAATCGCAGCATGACCCTATCACATATGAAGTCAGGGCTGGGTATATCGAAAGACGGTCTAAGATTCTAAAGTCCTATTCGAGGGGATTTTACGTCTTAACTGCCAATTACATGCACGAATTTAAGACCAGTGATCGGAGGAAGGACCCTGTCCCTATTCTTTCCATTCCATTAGCAAGCTGCAAATTAAAGGAACATAACACATCTATTAAAAAGGACACAAAGTTCGTGCTAGTAAAAAGACAAGAGAGCTTGCTGAACAGGAGCCACAACTGGGTTTTCAAATTCAACTCCCATGAAGAGATGACTGGCTGGTTTGAAGACATCAAGAAGATAATGGAGGCCAACAGCGCCAAGGATAAGAAGGTGTTTTTGAAGAAGAAATTGAACCTGGATGAGAACAACAAGTCGAGACCACGGAGCTCTACAATCTCAACGGCGAAGACAAACACGACATCCACCACTGCAACCACCACCACAAGGCAGTTCACCACGAATTCTTCATTGACCAACGTGGATGACAATGAGAATACAACGATAACGAATGTCGATACAAACTCTTCGCTACTACACACAAATGATTCCTACCTCTACAATTCGAAGGTACCAAGCATGTTTTTAGAGGTACCAATGGACAGTCATAAAGATGTCAACTAGACATCTTATGAGGGCTTACATCTGTCGAACAGGGAACTCTAAGCAGGAAGCCCAAAATCACAGACGCACGTCCTAACAAAAAATAATCGAAAAAATCAAATGAAAACAAGCATATATTTTTAAACACCACCCTACACATACCTTATCGTTATTATTATTATTATTATTATTATTACTATTCTTACTCTCTGTCCTTTAATTCACTGACTAGTTCCAGGAGCGGGCCGTAATCTGTGTCGCGTAGCAAGTTAAATTCCTGTGCAAATAGGATAAAGTGTCTAAAACTTGTATTCAAAACCGTCTGTAAGTTCAACTCCAGTATTTCGTTGAAATGATGGCAATATATGTGAGCGTATACCCTGAACAATCTTCTTAAGATTGGAATGACTACTTTATCGCAAAACCTTGCAGGAAACACGCCGTCCTTCCTGCTGGGGAAAATTGTCTCGTCATCAAACTGCTCTTGGCACCACTTCATCAGACACTCAACGTATTTGGGCGCGCTGACGGAAATGGGTGCCTGTCCTCTTTGAAAAGACCACAGATATTCGTACTCATTGGTGGCGATCATCCGGGGGCACGTTACAGGAGAGCAAAATTCAGTGATCGTTCCGTAAAGCATATTGATCTGGTTATAGAAATCTACAACGTGGACCGCGAGCCACTCGTTCACATTTTCTCCCTTTGGTAGTTTCACTGCCTGGTTCAAAACCCCCTTCGAACCCAACGTAACCTCAACGATCTGTTTAATGTCTTGATGCGTGGTCACGGTTGTCCCCGTCGTTGGTTGGAGAAACGGTTTCTGATGCGATGGGGTATAGTTAAAGTCAGTGGTCTGCTGCTGTGATGGTATGGGATTCAAGTCATTACTACCTTGTTGCCTCAATGGTGTAGTAGTAAGACCGACATCTTTGGGGTTACCATTACTACTACTATTATTGCTACTGCTGTTGTTATGATACTGCGACTGTTGTGGAGGAAGGATTGGTGGGGAAAACAATGCGGTGTTCCCCGCTGGAGTTCCTAGTCCATTCTGTTGTTGCTGTTTCGAACCATTGTTATCAGACTGACCAGTATTCCACTTAAAGCCTCGCGTGGACCTGATCGTTTGACCTGGACTCAAATGACTGTATGAAGGATACGTTTAACCAAAAAAATGGATTGTGCTGGGACTGTTAGTATATGAAATCCACTGATCAAAAAAAGAAATCTGACTACCGATAATGATTATAAAAGGGGAAAGTTACTGTGACAAATCGTGCTTTCTCCAAATCCCCAGAATCCAACATACAAATTTTGTAGAAAAGACATTTCCGGAGTAATTTTATATATGATTCACTAGCGCAGAACACTGTTTATCTTAGAAGCCTCCCCAAGCTCTCGATACAAAGTAAACTCAGTACTCTTCACTTTGAAGTTTCGCTGGAAATAAAATCATTGAACAAAAAAAGTATCAATAAAAATGGAGACGAAAAGGGAAAATGAAAACAAACAAAGCCCTAATTTAAATCAGTTTAGGGCTTAAACTTTCTAACTGTTACCCGCCACAGTGTAAGCCCTAATCTATGTCAAATTAGGGCCTGTTTTTTAACTGTTACCCAGCTTTCTATTTAAACCCTAATTTATGCAAAGTTAGGGTTATCTTTTGTGCTGCCCCACCCCCCCCTACTGTTACCCGCAAGCACACCAAGCCCTAATGCGTGTCCCACTTGTAAGTAGAGTCTGCTGATTTTTCTAAAAATTAGGGTTTTGGCGCTTTCAAATCATTCTGACGCTTTTTTTGGGGGGATGCCGCAGAGGAACATATATTAACCCCGCATACTCCCGCAGCATCATCGTCGTTTGATCCTCTATCTTTCACTCTGACGACGGGAACACACATAGAGTCAATTTGCTGCTGTTCAATTGACGAGTGTTTGTGGACTACGAAGCAACAG